>VYZW01021779.1:4102-24793 GCA_013401315.1 Balaeniceps rex
ATATCTGAATGCTCCTATATAGCAAACAAATGTTTACAGTGCTTGGTGAGAAGCTATTCAAAGCCACTTTGCAGTAATTCAGCTAACATGCACTAAAGTTGCAGTAGAAAAGCTAATCTGATTTTTAATGTGCCTCTATTTCCAGCAGATCCCTACACTCTCAAGTTGGGTATTTATTTGCTGACAATGAGGAAATGCTAATTTTCTGCTAATTAGTACATTTTTGTATGATAGTGGGTTTTGATACATATTAATCACTAAGTTAGAGATTAAATAAGAGAACTCTGTCACACTAAGTTCACAGGAGGAGGGGGGTTCATAATACTAACAAATTTTGAGTGTGATGACATCTGTAACTCTGTGATGAGACCAATTTGTATACCATCTGGCACTGAAGAGTTTAGCTCTTGCAGTTACAATGGAGATATTTTGGCTACAACACTGAGCAAGATAATAGCTATTTGGTGAGTTAAATGGTTAGTACAGGTATCATGACCAAATTAAGTACCATTGGATAAGAGGAGACAGGGTAGTATCATTTTGTTAGCTGCAGATATTGGTGGCCAAGCCAGTTGAAAAGATATAAATTTAGAATTCCTCCATCATGACAGGAAAAATTGATTTTTCTGTTTTACTTTTGTATTAGCCTTTCCAGTGGAGTCCATAGTTTTTTGTCTAGTGATTAAAAATGCATGCAGCAAAACTTTGTCACCTAGACAGAAAAACAGGGAAGAGACTATTTTGAAGGTGCAGCATACTGTGTCTGTAAGTAACAGCTTGAGAGAAAATTACAGTCATTAGGGTGCAATGGTAAATAGCTTTATTTCTATTTAATTCAAATTAAATCTGATACAGAATACATGCAGAATGGTGGATATTGTTGCCAAGGACATTATTACAGCTTTTGCCTATCTTTTTTGCAGACCTTTTATTAGAATGAAAGGGGTGCTTTCTAGCATCACCATTATGAATTATTTTATTTTCAAAACATTTTGAAAAAATATCAGTAGCATAGAGAAGGCTTTATAATTTTTGACAAATATGTTTACTTCAATGTCCTATTATTTNTAAACCCGACTCAATTGTTACCTCGTTTTTTATTCTCTATAGATGCTGTGGCTAAATAGAAATTTTCACAACAAATTGTCATTCCATTTCTACTGAAAATAGTAATTCAACAACAATATTAAATTTATTATACTTTCTGATCTAGTTTCCTATGGAAATGCATCTTATTCGGTTACATGATGTGTGTATACGTGAACATGAAGGTCTACTGTCTTCCCATTAAATTTTGATTCAGTTGGCTGTGTGAAAAAAAAGTTAAGTTCCTACAACTTCTGTGAAAATAGGTAGCCAGGTGAAGACCTGGCTACAGTCCTTAGTGAAAACTACAGAATCCACACCACAAAGCATGTTTATGAACAGCCCACACATAGGACAAGTTTTAGTCCAGAGCTCACACATTTTAAGAAAATCTAACTAGAGGACACAAATCTTTAAGAAGGTAAACTTCATTAGTTTCATCAGTCTTGAAATGGTTTGTTTTTCTCTGCTTATTATCTTTTTTATTTTTCTCCATTCATGATAAGACTGAAGGCAGTAAAAGTGTGTGATTTAAAGTAACTTAAGCCACAAATTTCTTTATAACAAAATACAATGTTTTCCTGTTAGAAGGTGGCACAAGGAAGATAAGAGGCAACCAGCTATTCTTGGTCTGTGATGCTTTTCTCTTGAATAATAATCAAGTTTTTTCTTTATTGTGAAAACTACTTGTTAAGATTCTGCCTTTGACTGGCAGATTTAAAATTATTCCCTTCTATCTGACAGGTCCTGACCCAACTGCCTGCTGAACTAAAAGAAAGGACTCATAACTAATTACTGTTGGACAAGAATCCTAAATCCTTATTCTCATCAGCTAAGCCTTCTATTTCTGCCTTGGCTCAAATCCCAGCTAGAAATGTATGACTCCGTAGGTTCTTTTTGCAGGTACTGTGAATCGTACAGGCTTATGAGTGAAGAAATATCTTGGTGGTGTTCCTGTATAAGTTAGCACTTGGTATATTTGTACAACTAATACCCGGTAAAGCAGCTACTGAATACATGAAGGCAAAAAGCATTGTCAAGTTGGTTTGATGTCACCCTAGCTTCAGAAGGTCCTGCTTTGCGCCTCCTGTGCATGTCCATGTTTGGACTAATTCCACACTGTATATGACCTGCAGAGTAAGGCCCATGAACACAAGCATCTGAGATAGAGCAGTCCCATTTCTGGAGTTTCTCATTACAGAAATAGTGATCAGAATGAGAAAGCATCAAATAACATCATCTTTTTCAAATGCAATTCAGTGACACAATTGGCCAGATGATTAGCTATGCAAAATTACCACCATGCATGGAAAACATAAACTTCTCAGGTAACAAGGACTTTCAGAAATCTCTGGGAAAATTTGCAAAGCTTTCTGCTAAGTGACCATCCTGATCCAAGAAAGAAAGTCTGGTAGTATTGCTGTCCTTCCTGAAAAGCTGTCCTGTAGGCTGCTGAAAAGGTGGCCAATGAGTTATTCATTTACTTAGCTTGTCTGGTCTCCCAGTGACCCTTTACAAACATTAAATTAATTTCAGAACACACTGAAGAGTAGTTTTTTAGGTGTGATATTAGACAGAATGTGAGAATATATTCATGAGGAAAAAAAGTGCTGATTAAAAGTATTATTTCAATTATTTGTTATTATCATTCTAGATCAGTATCATTCCTCTCATCATCTCTCACAGGTTACTCAACACTTTCCAAAATGTATCTAATTTTTAAAAAACTATTTGGTTACCCAAATATTTTTAAAATACTAAAATGCTTACTTCCTTCTGCATTACCATCTCATGAGATGTCAAAAGATAATGTATTTCCTTTACAAATGTAAGAGAAATTATTCAACAGAACTGACATGATAAAGGCTACAGAGCTACTGCTTAGATGTTAGTGTGCTATAGTTTTTTCCCTGGAACAGTGAATGATGAGAGATAATTATATCTCAAAAACCCCATACCACTTTCTGCAAAACACAAAACCTTTTGCACAGAAAAGGTGCTGTGATACTGAAAGCTATTGTTAGTACAGTGTAATAGATAATAGCATCACTACTTTGCAATTATTTACCATTTTTCATTGCCAGTTTATCACTCTATTTAGTTCTCACCATGAGAAGGGAGGAGGGAAAGGGGAGTGATTCTGCCACAAAAATGGGCAATCTAGATTCTCAAAGTATTTTGGCATTAACAGTGAAGACTGGAAATTCTTCGCAGGATGTGTTCTGTCTGATGGTAAACTATTATTATATTCAGTTTGGATAATAGAATAACATATTTAAATAAACTATAACTCACAAATAACTTTCTAGTTACATGCTCAAAACTGAAACTATCTGTTAAGCTATTAAAGGAATCTTATTTTGAAAAGCAAAATAAATTATAAAGGTAATAGTATTGTGCTAATATGTTTAGATATTTCTTCAAGGCTACTTAGTCCCACACAACATAAAAGAAAGCCAATAAAAAAATTAAGCATATTAGAAGTGTGGTAGCTGTTATAATACAGGAGAAAATGCAACTGTGAACCAATACTTCCTGTATGTACTCACAGTGATGTTGCTCAGGAATTGGTTTTGGGCCTTATGCTCTCTGATATTTTTAGCAATAACATAGAAGAAAACACTAACTCATTGCCAACTAAGTTTGATGTGAAACAAGGATTAGGGAAGTGCTAAATGGATACATGATTCTAAGCAATCTAAGATCATTTAACAAATAAGGCAAAAAAAGTCTTTTATTGCCATGAGGGTAATGACCTGCCCTCATGGGGGAAGAAATAGGGTAGCTGTACTCACAAGTTAGGTGACTCCTTGTGGCTGGATGTAGTTGGAAAAACGTGTTCTACAGCCCAAATTAGGAAGGAAAACCTTCCCAACTGTAATGCTTTTGCAGAATAAAAATTCCAAGATATTAGTATCCTTCCTTTGAAAGAAAGGCAAATGTTCAGGATGAAGCATCTGAGTTGCATTAGCATCAACAGTGACAGTATATTCATAGGAAAGGTGGGAAGAATGGGCTAAAAACATGAAGCTATGGCTTCATTGCCCTATATCATGCCACCAAATAAGTAGGGCATGCAACAGCAAAGGACCATGCTGTATCCAGGATTCCTGATAATCATGTGGCATTGAGTCTTCAGAAGGTCTTGACATGCACTGTATACAAAGCAGAGTACTCCTCACTAGCACAGGGCAAAATCCTCCTGTGACCTTTCCTTTCATCTAGGAAAAAGGGCAGTTTTGTCAAAATCTACATATTCTGCAAGAATGTCAATTTCAATAAATTCTTATGGCAGTAAAACACTTGAGGGGAAGACAAAACTTTGGTAAGGTCAAAACAGAGGCTTTTGTGTTCTTCTATTTCAGATTTAACCAGAATGGAATTATTCTGATTTGGATATCCATGTTACAATTTATACAATATTTTAAGCTCCCTTTCAGAAAATAATGCTGCTGTTGTTTTTAAAAGCCTGAGGTGATTTCTAATGGGTGGGGTTTTTTCAGGAACCAAATGGAATAAAAGCCACAACAAAACGTTGAGAAGGTGAAATTACTCCTAGGGTGAAAATTGGGCTTTGAGCATTTTTATCGTCTGCTTCCCTTGCCCATCTGAGGGTTGTCACTCAAATAACTTTCAGGGAATGTTTCATTATTCAGCTCTAGCCAGTTCCTCTGCTGACTACACACATCTTGCAGGGCTGACACTTTCTTCTAACATTCTTACTCAACTGACTTTAAAAGTTTATTGCTGTCTCACCAATAATGTTATCTATAGAAATACATCTTATGTTTAATTAGCCGATTTGTTTAGGGCCCATCTCAGCAGTGGTCAAGCCCTTCTTCCCCATATTTTTATTTTTTTAACCCACAGCTCGTGTTTAAAACATAGATCGAAAGCCCAATTTCCATTGAAGAGAATGATGGAAGAGTAACACTGTTATCTTCATAGCATTCAATTCCATCACTATTCCAGACCAGGTACATATTTTTCACTGCTCTTGGCAGAGATCTGGAGCAGACAGGGCTGGTTTTCCTAGGATATTTTTTGCTTCAGGCAAGTTGCTGTATAAAATTGTTTCTCTCTTCTCAAGTCTGAGAATATGCCTTCCACACTTCTTTTCATATTTTCTTCGGGTAGTTCAATCCCTTTGCTCTTTCAGTTCTTGACCTTATCTTTGAAAGTGCCTACAAAGATGCCAGCTTGGCAGAGTTTTGGGCATATGTCTGATAGAAACTGGAATAAGTTCAACAATTTCTTTTATGTAGTCCATCAATCATTCTTATAGTAGCAATGGTCTCAGTCAGATTTCTGACAAAGTAGGTAACTTCAGTTGAAGAGAGATTTGTTCCAGAATTATCATTCAGTTTTGGTTTGCTTATACCTTACACATTTCACTTTAACATCAAGCAAACCCAAAATTTGCGAAACTCTTGCCAAGGTACATATCTTGGTTCTTCCTCAAATACTATATGAAACTCATACATACATCTTCTTCCCAAAACATCTGTGAAAAACGGCAG
The DNA here is from genome assembly GCA_013401315.1 of Balaeniceps rex. Taxonomy (NCBI): domain Eukaryota; kingdom Metazoa; phylum Chordata; class Aves; order Pelecaniformes; family Balaenicipitidae; genus Balaeniceps; species Balaeniceps rex. Next base: position 9,709 of record VYZW01021779.1, read on the forward strand.
GTGTTTTGGTTTTGGAATTGTCTCAAAATGCATTTCGATGTAGCTTTACGTGTTAGAAAGTTGATTGGCTTTGATTTAGGACAAAGGAGTCTGTAAGTGATTATTTTTCCATCTAGTACTCTCCTGCTACCTATAAATAAATCAGAATAGTTTTTATATTACTGTCCTGGTTTTGACCAGGTTAGAGTTAATTTTCTTCCTAGTAGCTGGCATAGTGCTGTGTTTTGGATTTAGTAGGAGAAGAATGCTGATAACACAGTGATGGTTTAGTTGTTGCTAAGTAGTGCTTAGGCTAGTCAAGGACTTTCTTTTTCAGCTTCCCACGCTCTGCCAGTATACAAGAAACTGGGAGGGGGCACAGCCAAGATAGTTGATCCAAACTGACCAAAGGGCTATTCCATACTATATGACGTCACGTTCAGTATATAAACTGAGGAGGGTTGGCCGGGGGGACAGCGATCGCTGCTCGGGGACTGGCTGGGCGTCCGTCAGTGGGTGCTGAGTGGTTGCATCACTTGTTTTCTTTTCCCTGGGTTTTGTTTCTTTCTCTTGTTCTCCTTTTCATTGCAATTTTTATTACTACTACTATTATTATTAATATTTTATTCAATTATTAAACTGTTCTTATCTCAACCCATGAGTTTTCTTACTCTTGCCCTTCCGATTCTCTCCCCCATCCTTGGTTGCCAACTGGGGCTAAACCACGACCGTTACTTTAAAAGAAGACATCAGTTGTGTGATATTCACCCTGTAGCAGACTCAACACTAATGGAGTCTGGCATACCAAGTGCTGCTCATAGGTTGCCACTACCTTCAGCTGTCAGGTCCACCCAGTCTAAGGCAGCCCACTCAGGCGGCCTTCGGATTGCCACTGCTCTCGCCACAGGCAACACTAGCAGCCCTCTTGGAAAGGCAGTGGATGCAGGTGATTGCTACAAGAAGCATCACATATCTGGCTCATCCCCACTGTACCAAGATAACCACTTGGCTCCATGCTAAAGGACACTGAGAACCCAAATGGGCTATTCTCAAATTTGTGTCTAAGGCAAACGTTCAGTAACTCTGCACTTGAGCACAGACCTGAATTTGAGCTCAACAAAAGGTGTATATGCTGGGTGACAAGAATATGGTCTTCTTCCACACAGAGACAGAGGTCAGTCATCTATACAAGAGGACCATCCTGGTCCTCTTTCAGTTGCTATGTATTCTCCTTTGCTGGAGGGACATGACCCTCCACAATCCCTATAAAGAACAGAACTTCCATTAGAGTCTGCCAGGCATTATGCACAACTCTGCAGATTGTGAAATGGTAATTTAATCTTTAAAATCTCCAATCCACATCTCAGAGTTGGGACAGATCTCTCATTAAGAAATTGAACACATAGCTATTTTCTTTTAATTCAAACTATGTAAAAATTCTTTTAACAGATCTATATCACTTGAACCAAACTCTTGCTTCTCTACAGCATTATGATTAGATGCCAAGACACCCAGTGTAATGGAGACATGAATTAAAACCACTAAAATCACTTGGTTCCTACTCTGGTTAGACAACAAATATTTCTTTTTATGCATCGTTAATTTACCTCTCTTACTGAAATCAGACAGAGGCCTTTGACTTCCAAGTTTCTCTCTTATGTGTTTAAATTTTTAAGAAATGGTTAGGGATATGGGCACAGATTACAAGCATCATTTGAAAAATTTCAGAGGGACTAGAGCCGATAACATTTGACTTAATGACATGGTCTCATTATTCAATTTCATTGCTTCTAATTTTAGTGACTAATGTTAAATATGTTTAGTCAGACAGGTTCTATTCAAGAAGGTGTTTTAGAAAAAGATAGAAAAAAGTAGATTTGAGGTAGATTCTTCATTACAAATCTTGTCAATGCTACTCAAGTGTAAGAATGTTGCAAAAGTATAGTATTCCTTCTTTTAACAGCTGAAAGCAAAACCAAATGCTGCATCAGCACATTAACTTTATCTGAAAACAAAATTTATTACTATACTCTAAACATGAAGAGATTTCCAGTGAACTGATTATCGATGGTAGCTGTAGCAATCTACACAGTGTATTTAACAAGAAGAAAAATTATATTATTAATATGCCAGAAACAGCTCAAATCAGCAGCTCTATGCCAATTCTTGACAGCTGGGGATCTGACCCATTAAAAAATCTAACAGTTTCTTAGAAATTAAGGCCAGAGGAGACAATTAGATAATCTACTGTGACCTCCTGTTTTCTGCTTGGTGCAGTTATCTTTGCACCAAGCCTAACGATCTGTGTGCTAACTAAAGCATAACTTGCATTTGAGTAAAGCATATCGTTCTGTATGTCACTCGGTCTCAAACTTAAAATACTAAGAGATGGATACTCTACCAATTCATTTGACAGTTTGTTCCAGTGCTTAATTACCTTTTCAGTTAAAAAGGATAATTTAATTTTCAAATTCAAATGTGTCTGGTTTTGACGTCCAGTCACTGGTTCTTATTATGGCTTTATATATTTAGTAACTGACATTTTCAATCTATGAATATACTTATACAAAAATTGTAAAACAATAATAATTCCACCTCCTTTTTAATATATTACAAAAATCAAGTTCTTTAAGTCTGAAGGATATCCAACTTTTTAATCCATTTTATGAAACTTCTTTGAATCTTCTACGGTTTTATAGTTACTTTAAAATTGAGAATACTAAAACTTCATACAGTCTTCCAGCGTCACTATCAGAATACTGCAGTTAGATAAAATCATCTTTATACACCTTCCCTTTTAAACTTATTTTTATCACTTAAAAGTCTGCATTGTCTCTTCTACCTCAGCATCACATTGAGAACTGAAATTACATTCTTCATCAGAGTCACTAGTTTCCAAGATACGGTCATCTGGTGTCCTTAATGTCTTGTTTCTAGATGTAGTCTAGATGTATCTGATAGCATTTCAGTATTCTCTTTTTTATATGCTGCAGTCATTCACTCAATCAAAAACATTCTGAATGACTCCCCTGCCATTATCACAGGACATGTTTACATTAGTAGTGATTTTAAATTTACTTTCAGATCCTTGATGAAGTTGAACAGCATGGGGTCTAGCCCAATCCTTGCAGAATATCACTAGAAGTCTTATGAGTCCTCTCCTTTTTGAGAGAATTCTCTTGATAAGAAAGAAACTCTGAACTGCTAAAGTTCAAGTCTGCACATAAGGTGGTAATTAAGGAGAAAGCTGCAGATCGTTCCTCTGTTCTCGCATTCATTTTTGATCTAACATTTATTACGCTCATTGAACTTAATGGCAAAGATCATTTTCACTTTAAATGTTATTTATTTCATTTAATTTCAGATACCTAAAATAAAGGTATGCCTGTATTAACTAAATAAATTAAGACCAATGACCAGTTCCTGGCTCTGATACCATTGACTAGTTCGTACCTGCACTGATTAGGATAAACTCCTTAAAGGTGCATACCAGCAACTCTACATAGCCCCTGGTACTGGCTCTTGTGCCCTGTGTGCTTACCCCATGTCCTGAGACATAACTATTGTACTTGTTGTGCTTCTTTTCAGTTTATAATGTTTGTTGATTGCTCTGGGAAGAATGAAGTTTTGTGGGATGTCTAAGGTTTTGCAACCTTCTCAAAAAGTGCTGTAAGATTGCATAGGACAGAGAGAGCGAGCTGTTTCTATCTCATTCATAATGCCTTTTAGTAGCAATGCCTCAGTGGATTCCATCCTCCCCAACCAAACACGTGTATTGCCTTTTTCAAAGCTAGCTAGAGTGCTCCAAAGTAAAGGTGGGGAATGAACACAAAGAAATAAATAGTGTGATTGATCAGGTGTCCCATGCTCAGTCTCTCTCCCTAACTGTCTGTTGTTCAGCAATGTAAACATCATCTCTTGCTTGGATTCAGTTCCAGGTCATGACACCTAGATTTAAGTGTCTTCTCTAAGTGTTTGAATTTACAGGATCATCAAGAGATATCAAGGGGCTGATTCAGTTACTGGAACACAGGTGTCCAGTGCCATCTGATATACTCTAGGACATCCAAGAGACCAGTATAGGGCTAACAGGTATGGTACAGGATTTGCGGGATATATTTACTTACAGAAGAGGCAGTTGAAGGCCTGCCAGGGTATTATACTGTGTGTGGCTTGGCACTGGCTGACTATGTATAAGCAGCAGAATACCCCTACCTATCTCATGCAGTCAGAGAGATGCATCTCACTCTAAAGCAGGCCTCTGGTGGGTAGTCAGTGAGCATTTTTCCAAGCTTCACTGACAAAAGGATTGATTCCTTTCTTTAAACATAGGTATTTAGTCCCATTTGAGATGTCCTTGCTATTCCACCTAGTCTTCAAATGCTCCCTGAAAGGATGTGACTCTCCCTGTGTCATAGCTGCCATCTCCTAATGTATGCTTCAGATAACCTAAAGCATCTCAAAATGATGTTAGGTGCCTTTGGTTAGGCATCAGTGTACTAGCTTTAGTGTTTGCATCTAAACTGCTCGTCTAGACTCTGAGTGGAAAGAAACAATGTTAAAATTCATCTGAACTGTTTGAGATAACTATATTAAGATAAGCTAAATTGTACCTTTTAGGTGTTTATTTCTTTCTATTAATTTCAAAGAAAGTTTAGATGACTAGCTCATGTAGAGAACTGCGGACATCTAAAATTAGACAAGATCTGTTTAGTGTGAGTCTGTGCACTGTCTCCATAAGGAGTGACTAGGCAATTCTATCTCAAAGAAAGGTCTAAAATTTTAGGGGTCAGTGATTCTGCAGAGGTATCTCTTTCTGCATGCATAAAAGAACATACTAGATACACAGAAAAGTTAGATTGGATGAATCCCACCCTTGTGGTTAAGGATCTGAAAGAGACAAAATTCATCATGGAGGAGTTTTTTGACTTGTTAAGGGACTTTCTTAGTGAAACACCACATTGGTAAGAGAAACTCAAATACAGCCATGTATGGGTAGTGTAGCATCTCAAGGTCTGTGCTTTTTTTTTAACTATTAGTTTAATGTAATAACACTAGCACTCCATTTCTTCTTGCAAATTGGGAATAATTGAATATATTTTCCAAAGGAATCTTGAAAGTATTATAGTGTCACATTATAAACAGTCATCCTGCTATATTTATGTATTACAATGCAGAGCACAGAGACAGAGATAACTTTTTATAGCATGATACAGTGTTCTAATGATTAATCCATTATGTTGTCCATGCATGATTTCTTTTTACATTACAGCTAAACCTATGTTCCAGTGGCTTCAGAGGAAGTCATTAAAAGGTTGTTTGTATGCATTATAACATTTATACAGAATGACACTATTTATTGTATAATATTGTAATGTTATAAGAAGTAAATGAGTATAAACAGTTGTATTATAGTTCCTGGATTTGGGAAGAATTGGGGAAAAGCAATCCAGTTTTTATTTCTATAAAAATAAATAAGGGAAGTAAATAAGGGGAGACTTGCAAACTCATATCTAGAAATTAGTAACTGAATGACTATCTGGATTCGTATATTTGAAGGAGTAAAATCAATCTTGATATCCATAATGGAATTTGTGAAAACGGAGACCTAGGGAACTTTGCCAAATGTATCTCATGGCTAACTTCAAATAATGACTGGTTCACAGGACAGGCTATAATCCTTGTCTCCTCCTCCGGTAGCTGATACAGCTTTTCTGTTTGTTTTATAGGAGTTTTGTTTGCGTAAATGTTTTCTTTTCCAGATGTGAAAATTTGAATTGCACTCTTAAACCATTCAACACTCTGGTAAAGTAATCAGAAGACAAGCTTTTATGTCTATGCCCTTACTTTCACCAGAGCAAAGTGAGCATTCAATGCTACCATTCCTTATCTGATAACATTTTAAATTCACTTTGCAGAGGATAAATGACAGCCATTTGAGCCCCAGGACTCTTGCTAGAAAGAGATTTGCAGAAATAGACTCTAAAACATCAGAAGCAGGTCCATGAGAAAGGTGTAAAGTTACTCATGATAATTGAACTGCAAATAATATCTCCCATTCTAAAGAATCCCAAATATGTTAAGGCATTTTAAATTCAATCAGGAAATTTTTCTCTTGTATTTTAGCACTTTTATATCAGAAGGAAAAGCAAATATTTTGTCAACATTGTGAATAAATAATTGCAAAATTTCTGTGTCAAGGAGTCTTAAGAAAAAGATGACATATTTGTAAATTCAGTGCTAGTTATCAAGATTGATTTTACTGCATAAAACATCTGATTTCAGATATTCATTCAGTTATTAATTTCTTAATCTGTTCCAGGACTGTTGGATATCAGCTAAAAGTGTTATAGACTAACTGGCGACACAAACATTGTCTAAATGATTGCACTTAGAATGATGCCTTCACAACCACCTAATAAATTTGCTGCCTAGTAGTATAACCTTCAGAAAGCTCAGTGTGATATGGACAAAAAATTGTTTTTCAATAGCTGTAAAATTATTTTTTTAGAAATTGTTTGTAAGTCAAGATAAACTTTTGTATTGCCATATTTTGATCTTTCACCTAGGAGTGAACTAGCCAAACATAACGACAGTACTTTTTCAGTATTCTTGTAACAGAACAATGAAACACTATCAGTCACTCTCACCTGTGCAGATTTGGCAGAGTAATTTGATCCATTTTAAATTAAGATGTGTATTTAACACAGCTTAATGTACCTAAACTTGGGGTTAAATTTTACTAAATTAATGACTCATTAACACTTGCATTATATATGACTGTTAATATCTCTCTGTGCCTAAATTCTCTACTTCATTTAACATGCATCCACCATCCCCTATCTAATTAATGTCCATACTCAATGATTTTTAAGGCTTAAAGACCCATGCAACTTTGGGCCATGTTGTCACATACTGTAAAAGTATATACACAAATGACACAGCAATGGCATCAATAACTTCTTTGCCTGTAGAAGCCTTACTTTTTTTTCATCTGAATTCAAACCTGTGATCTTGAATTGGGAGATCTGACAGATTATCATCATCTCAACAACATATCTATGGATAGACTGGTTCACAGAGTCTTGCATTCACTGGGGATATGTTCAATGGCAACAGATTGTCAGCCAGCAGTAGTGTCATGCAGACAGATGAAGGTCTGAATATTTTCTAAGCACTCAGGGTGTGTTCCTCTTTTACATCTCAGACATTAGGTGATGGGCAGCAGAACGTCTTACAGGTCACTGACTAGTGCCAGAAATGTCTCCTATACAAACCCATAAGAAGCGGAAAAAAGAATTTTCTTAATCTTTACACATGCAGAAGTGCAGCCAAAATAGCCTTATCACCCCACTTAGAGTAATAGTAGCTGAAAAACACAGTGAATTGTTAGGTTTTGGTAATTTCAGGTGACTACCTGACTAATCAGCTGTAGTAGTTAATGTAGTTCCTGAGAGCAATGGCTAGGAGTACAGATTTTGAATTGCTTTCAGGAAGCACTAGGCCATTGGCTTGCTAAATTCTATATATTCAAAAATATTCTTTGCTTTCTGCCCATGTAGAAAGCCTTAGTGATTTCTAAATTTCACTACATAAATAACTATGTTAAAAGAACATTTTCCACTTTGAGAATTAGAAGCTTTGGTATTGAGAATAAATTATCAGCCATGGTTAATTTTTAATTAATCACTCATACAGCTCTCCAAAACAGAGTTATGCCAATCACCAAAAATAGACTCATTATTCTCTACGCATTTCATATATGCATTTTATATGTCTATTGGAGGGGATTGTTTTATATTTTTTGAACAATATGTGAGGTTGCAATGTCATTTAGAACCTGGGTGGCAACTTTCACGTCTCATTTTCTTAACTGGTGTGATTCAGCTCTACTTTGGACATCCTCACTGAAGGATTTCTTGACACATAAAGTCTTAGCTGTTCTTAAAGACAAAGGAGTCTTTATGTACTCTCTCTTCTGCTATTGCAGAATGAATTCCAGTCACCAGCAATTCCTATACCACTTTCAGGGAAAGTAATAAAAAACTATGAAGAGAAAATGCATAATAACTTCAAGCACTGATTGCTTTGTAGTTCTAATACTATAATTTGTGAAAAATGACAGCAGAAATCATGGAAATGACAATAATTATTACACAGTGGAAAACAGTTTATTTGGGAAACAACATTTTTTTATTATTATTTTTTAAAGAATGACTTTGGTCTTTTAAACAATGTAGCAGAAATGAGCTGTACTGTTTCAAGAAAAGATTGTACTATGAAAAGTTCCACACAAAAAGGAAGGAGGGAAGGAAAGAAATGAAACAGAACTTCTCATCTGCTGGAGAAATACATCACTGTCCTTCTTGGACAACTTGGAAACTGAACTGGGGCTGCTGCCAGTTATAAGAGTACCCTATCAAATAATCTCTGAATTTAAAAAGGCATCAACTTTCAAGTCCAGTAGATGATGAAAAGAGACAATCCGTTCTACATTTGGGCTTCTAGGAGCTATTACTTTTGCTTGCAAGCATGACAAAGAACAGTCCCATTTTTCCATCTAGAAAATTGCAACCCATAAGCTTATTTTGCAGGAGAATGCAAGAAAATTAGCTTGGCTTGAAGATGTGAAGGCTGCATGCACCAGTGCTCAATGCTTTGTCTTTGGTAGACATTAGCCATTGCCAAGAAAGTAACACAACTTCCACACTGACATTTAATTTTGATCTGTATATCACATATTAATAGTTAATTTACTGAAGCATGTAAAGCAACTGAAGCAAAAGGGGGTTGGTTTTTGTTCTTTTTTATTTTGCCAAATATAGTTCCGTTACAAATTATCATGCTATACCCTGGTCCCTTTAGACTCAGAAAAGAAACTCTTCTAAAAGAGATGACTCTTGATGCATTAGGTTGTCTAATTAGGTTAGGCAACACTATGTAAGGTAGATAAATCTTTCCTTTCTTTTATTTTCTTTTTTTTGAGAAAGTGAAAATCTTTCCCATGTCACTTGCAAATTGCAAAGAAGTAAACACTTCTGAACAGTATTTAGAATTCAGCAATATGTGAATACAGGCCATTTGTTAAAGTGCTTAAAGTTGTCTTGAAAGCTGTAAAAAATCCATATGTTAGTGCTTAAAAGTGGTCTGGTTTTCCAGGGAATTAGTAGTTTTGAACATCAGAGCAGTTCTCTGGGCACAACAATATTGATTTAGGGTTAGCTACTTCTTTCTTAAAGTCATGGTGGTGAAAATATTTTGATGATTAGTAGAAGGAAAAATAAAGGAACAACTCAGAAGGCGAATGATTCAAGAAATGGAAAGTTGGTGAACAACCATGTTAAAAACCTATATGCATAAGTGATCATTTTACAGGATTTCCTCTTTGGTGCATGAGTAAAGATGGGTGGTGCAGTTTAAATTAAAAAGCAATCACATGATGTAGAATAATCATTTTAAAAGTCATTGACAAATAACATATCACACAAGCTTTTCAGGGCACTGAAATTTATAAGATTTTGGTGCAAGTAGCTGCTGTCCCTCAGGCTGCTTTCCTGAGCCTTCCTGCAAATGGTTTTCCTGAACGGACGAAAAGGTCAAAAAACTGCGTGATAGCCCTTTGCTTTTCTCTACATTTATTTTTGTTTCAACCAGAGACCCAAATGTGTTTTGCAATGAGTTGGAAGAATACTGGACACACCAGTTAATTTTACTGAGGCTCTCAATTATCTCACAGTCTGCAGGTTGACCAGCAGCTATTGCCTATGAGTAAAAGGTCTTCAGTCCAGTTAAAACTTATTCAGCTTCTTTAAGCATATGTAAGAAAGACTTTTGGTCAGGTCAGCATCTCCTGTAACAGCTACGAGCTTGTTCATTTTGTACAGACACGGAGGACTCCAAGCACTTGCACATCAGGGTGTCACGAAGGACAGATGGGGGTCTCCCTATGGGGGGCAACAGGCCAGGCCTGGCACCCCATCCTGTCCCAAACCCCAGCAAGGGAGCAGGGCAGCGGGGGGGCAGCCAGAGGGCAGCTGGGGGCAACCTCATCCTTCATTGCCAAGCATGTCTGTGGTGAGGGGCTGATGGCCCTGGGCTGGGCTGAAATGGGGTTCTGGGACCCAGGGGTGAGGTGAGGGGTGAGGTCCTGGGGGCGCTGGAAGCCTGGTAGTGCCTCAGGACCCTGACACTGAGTACAACTCTGATTTCATTTTATTCATAGCAAAAATGGACTCCCTTGCAGAGAAAGATGCTGCCTAAATGAATCAGTTCCATTTATTTAAATCCAAAACAGACTTTTTCATTTAAGCATCACTTTTAGTCCCTCTCAGATAAGTATCTACCCATCTCGTAAAGCATTAGTGACCCATTCCCCAAACCATGTGGCAACAGGTCTGTTCCAGTCACACCTCCACAGAGCAAAATATAAAAAACATCCTCCATTCAGAAATGCCAGACAAGCTTGAGAACACAAGTCTCATCTTTAAATTATACATAGAGTGATCACTGAAGACTCAACAATAAAATTTAATTGCGGATTTGCAAATGATACAGGAAAAAATGTGGAAAAATCTGGATTCCAAAGTAGTGAAAAATAAGTAGCGTTTACCATCTGTGGTCCTTGACAACAAGCAGACTATCAACAGAACCATACAGTAAAAACATAACTGCTTTTACAAGCTTAAACCATCTGTAAAAACATACTGCTTTAAATGCTAAACTGAAATGGCTCAAAAAAAAAAGCACAAAACTCACTGCATTACTGTTCTGGTATATTAACGTAATATTAAATAGCCAGGACAAATCCAACAAAGTAGAGCTATTCAGACTTAGCAAAAATCAATATCCAAGACAAACTGGTGGGCTTATCTTGAGTGACCATCTCTGTGAACTAGCAAACAGTCACAAATCTCCAAAATGTTGTTCACTTCACTCAGACATTTATTCTGGAAACCCTTAAACCCCATATGCTGAGCTTTGGAACTAAGCTTTGACATTTTTGTGTTCTTCTCCATTCCAAATATCATCAGCTTTTAACATTTTTAAGGTAATATAAATGTGTATGTAACTAGGCACTTGCAAAAGGAGAGTATTCATTAATGGTAAGTGGTAAAACAAACAAAAATAACTCCATCACACAAATATGTGTAAAAGAAACCAAAGCTCAGGAGAGAGTCCTTTCTGGAGAGGCGACTGAGATCACTACTGTACATTTAAGCAACCTGAAGGGCTCCCCACTTCATGGTCATTTTCTGCCTGGAAGAACCACAGGACAGAGCCTGCCTTGCTGCAGTATTCTGTTCATGGCTGCTTCTCTGGTGAAAGCCTCAACCCAAAGAAGTCCCAGGCTCACTGCACAGCTTTTTACACCATGTGGCTCCTCCTCTGTGGTGGCTTTACTATAAGGGAGATGAGTTTTACTTGTACATTCTTTTTGAACTTTGAATTTTACACCCAGGAAAGCTTTGTTATATTTTGAGCACTGTTTTTTTGTAGGTGCTGCATGACAGTCTTTATAAAGCATGCAGAAAAAAAATGAAAGCCAGAAACTCTTATTTAGTTACCTCTCTCATCTTTGTGTCCTTGGTATGAGATAAATAAGTTAGGGAAGCCAAATAAATTCCACAGTAATATACCCATTCTCATAAAAAAAATATAAAAATACATGGGAAGGTATGGAAAAGCATGGAAAGCATATAATGAGATGAGAGCAAAACAGCTTTTCTATGAAAGCATACAGTGATAATTTCCCAGTGTAGTCTACCAGCTCTGACCAACTTTTGACCCTTTTTTACCTCCTACGTTGGAGGTAGCATCTCTGTCATGGTGCTTATACTTCCAACATTTTCCATAAGCTGACAGTGCTTTTGCTTTTCCCAATTCCTTATAAAAGTTAATTAACACATAAAATAAGTAAGTAAGTAAGAAATTTTTTTGTTTGCATAAATTTAAAATCTTAATCTAGCAGAAGTGGTATGCTGCAGAGCTAAGATTTTATGCTGAGACAATATATTTAATGTAAATAATCCTTTTTCCCACCTCTCGCATTTAAGAGTCTTTCTTTATCTATGTTAGTGATTCTGATATTTCAGAATAATTACAAATCTTTTCCCTTCCTTGATATTGATGACTTAGTTCACTGCTTTCTTAAAAGTTTTTGCAGTCCTTTTTTGGCTAGTCATCTTGAGAGTGCTTCACCCCTCCTTCTCCTTCCAATAGCTTCAGCTGCTCAGTTCCTCTAGGACAGGGAAAAGAGAATTACCTGGAACTACTATCAGAAAATATTTATACTTTACTGCCTGAAGGAACTGATCTGCTACCACAAACCAAGAATCTTTAGCGTCTCTCCCCATACACTAAAAAGAACATGTGAAACCTATTCTCATACCCCCAGTCTGGAGGGAATTGAGATGGTGCCAACTCCTGCCGTGCAACATTTCCAAACTTGCTCTAAATTCTTTCAGAACTCTTCAAATGGACACGCTACAAATTTCAGCAGGAGGGAAACAATCCATTTGTGTATTTGTGTATTTAGAAAACAAAGAAACTACCAGAACTTTAAATAGCTTCTTAATTCAACTCTTATTCATTTAGAATATCTGTTTCAGGGAATTGATGTTTTGAGGTAAGTTATTGCCATTCTAATTTGTTGTTAACATCTATTTTTTTAATATTGGAGTTTTCACCTTGTAGCAGATTTTTAGAGGTTAACATGTTCTCCTCTGGGCTGTTACAAGACCAGTAAGGTTGCTTATTAACAAGATTAAAAATCAGACATCTGTTCTTTTTGGTAAATTGCTGAGTCTGATTTTTGTATCATATAAATGGCATCTGACCATGCAAGAACCAATAAAATTTGATGCCAGTTTTACAAACTGTCCTTTCGCATTATCTACATGTAGGTGATTAAATACCTTCACCAGGTCATGTACACAGGCAATTACAGTCAGATTTGATTAATCTACAACAGTTTACAATGACATTAATGTAATTTTTGAAAGAGAGAGAGGAAAAAATTCTACAGGCAATTTGCTAAGCACTATTCAGATAAGGAATTTTTAGTTATCAAATATTCAGATTAACCAGAAGTAATATTAACGTTTGATTATTCTATCTTCCTCTGAATTGCCCTGTGATATGAGTAAGTCCCCTCAATGCATTACCCCTATGTTTTCCCACATGTAAGATGGGAATAACAATACAAAAAAAAAAAAACAAACCCTTCAGAAGAATCTTCTGAAGCCTAATCAAAATTTCTAAGGGATTCTTGCATTAAAAAAAAAAGACAATAAACTTGGCCATCCTGCTTCAAATACAGATTCTTATTTCTCTTTCACTCTTTAGAACTTTTCTAGACATGAATTATATAACAGTATGTGTATATCTATATATACACAAAGCATAGTAGACATCAGTCTCTGAATGTTACATCCCAAATCAAACTTCCTAATCTGATTTGTCAAAAATATGTTTGCATTCTGAACTTTGGCTATTTTGCAGGAGATTCCAGTTTTGAAAAAAACATTGGAAGAACTATAGAAAACTTCTAGCCAGGAGAAAGTAGCTCTATAAAACAGACAAAATAATTCACAAAATCATTCCATGAGAAAGTGAGAACAAGCTCCCCCTATAGTTAGATATGAAAGCATAAGATAGACAAACTTGCTGAGGTTGTGCTGTGTTAGAATGCAAAATGCACTTAGGGTGCAGAACTCTGGTGTTTGTCCTTCAGTGTTTACAGTGTCTCTTTTAGCAACGTCACTGCCTTGAAGTTAGGCTTGATGGATCAAACCATGTATGGAGAACACCACAATAAGGTCACAATAAGGCCATGTGTGGCCTTTCCTCCGCTGTATACAATAATGTTTCTAGCGGAAGCAGCAGGTAGTTTGGGAGACTGGTGAGAAGAGACACATCTGTGGAAAAGACTGCCTGAACTCCTGTTGAGATCCAAGGCCATAGTGAACAAACACTATGTTACGCTGGTGCCAGCAGTGTTTTCAACTCTTATCAAGATCTATCAGTTAAAGATGGGTATTTAGTCACAGCAAGAATCCAAATGTTGAAAGTCTATCAAGAATAAGGGCAGTTACACAACCTCCTTTTACTTGCAGTCCTTGTTTTATCTCATCTCTGAGAGAAGAATATGGGGAAAAAACATCCTAAATGAGAACTACTTCAGTTTCTCAAGTGCTCATCCCTAGTCTTTTATGAGGAGTGATATAGGCTTTAAGGCGCAAAGCTGCCTATAATATGTGTTGAAGTAGAATTCTAGATGTCATTTTTCTAGTAGTCTGCTCTGTTCCCTTTAAATTGGTTATTCATTTGCAAATGAAAGTATTAATTCAAAAGCTGTATCCACACATTCAGCATTTTATTTTGGTTGTATATTTTATTTAAAATGACCACATCTCTCCTTTTCACTCCATCTGTTTCTGTCCCTCTTTCTCATACACATAGATTCACTTTGAGTAAGTATGATTTTATTGTCTCCAGGCATTAAGTTTCACACATTTCTTGGTACAAAAATAATAAACAATCACTGTACAGTGGTAGTGTGTGTTCCCCAGAGGAAAGGAAATGATTGGTGATGAGATGAGAAATTTGAAAGTGAACATGTATAATAGAACAACATAGGCATGGTCATCATCATTACTAACTTTAATTTTCCAAAGAGGTCTACTTTTTCATGGTGACTGATAAAGATAAAAGGGGATGACACACAATGCTTTCCTTGAGTTGAGGAATTTTTAAATCTGTGATCTGATTTTAGTTGCATAAGCAAACAGAGCATCCTCTGCTTGTTCCACAAACAAGGCAGTCAGTGGAAGAAAAAATGATATATTAGTTCTATCGCCAACTACAATTTGTTTGAAGGAAAACTAATTTTAATTTATCATCATCACAGAACTAAATCACATATGGCTGTCTAACCTGTTTTGGGAGACATACAGGTAATAAATACATTAAATACATAAAACTTCCTAGACATTCCACTTCCCATTTCACATTCCAGAGTTTCCTCAGATTTGTACGCCAACTCCTCCCACGGCTGTCTCTCCCACAGGCTCTTAGCAGGTCTCCAAAGATACCAGGGATGTCAAAC
>VYZW01021783.1:15036-34328 GCA_013401315.1 Balaeniceps rex
CTGAACTTCAGTGAGGCTTTTGACACGGTCTTCCATAAGATCCTCACAGAAAAGCTGTTGATACACAGGCTGGATGAGCAGACAGTGAGGTGGCTTGAAACCTAGCTGAATGGCTGGGCCCAGAGGGTGGTGATCAATGGCACAAAGTCTAGCTGGAGGCCAGTGACCAGCAGTGTACCCAAGAGTCAATACTGGGTCCAGTCCTGTTCAGCATCTTCATTAATGATCTGGATGATGGGGCAGAGTTTGCACATGACATAAAACTGGGAGGAGTGGCTGATACACCAGAAGGTCATGCTGCCATCGATAGGCTGGAGAAATGGGCTGACAGGAACCTCATGATGTTCAGCATGGGGAACTGCAAAATCCTGCACCTGGGGAAGAACAACCCCATACACCAATATATGCCAGGGGGCCAATCCACTGGAAAGCAGCTTTGCAGAAAAGACCCTGGGGGTTCTGGTGGACACCAAGTTGAACATGAGCCAGCAATCTTTCCTTGCAGTAAAGAAGGTGAATTGTATCCTGGGCATTAGACAAATTATTGCTAGCAGGTCAAGGGAGGTGATCCTTCCCCTTTATTCAGTGTTGGTGAGGTCACACCTTGAGTTCTGTGTCTGGTGCTGGGCTCCCCAGTACAAGAGAGACATGGACATACTGGAGAGCATCCAGTAAAGGGCCGCTAAAATCACAAAGGGACTGGAGTATATCTCTTGTGAGGAAAGGCTGAGAGAGCTGGGACTGTTTAGCCTGGAGAAGAGAAGGCTGAGGAAGGATCTTACTAATGTATATAAATACCTGATTGGAGGGTGTAAAGAGCCAAACTCTCTTCATTGGTGTCCGGTGACAGGACCAGAAGCAGTGGGCACAAACTGAAACACAGGAGGTTCCTCCTGAACATCAGGAAACGCTTTTTTTTTATTCTGAGGGTGACTGAGCACTGGCACAGGTTACCCAGAGAAGTGGTCGTGTCTCTCACCATGGGGATATGACTGGACATGGTCCTGGGCAACTGGTTCTAGGTGGCCTTGCTTGAGCAGGGGGCCTAGCTGAGATGACTTCCAACTTCCAACCTTAACCATCTTGTGATTCTGTGATATGCCTTTGAATTTTTAATAGTAAACTAGCAAAATAGGGATAACTTGTAAGCATGTTACTTCTAGTAGCTCAAAAGTAAAATTCATATTAGATTGCCTTGCTTCTTGATTAAATCTGTTTTAACCAAATCATCGAGGTACTGTTTTATTTTAAAGCTTTTGACTTTGTAGTAGAATTAGTCTGGGATGATGCAGCTTTAAAACAAATATGAAAACAACCCGAATACCCGCCAAACACACCCATAACCCAGCCTTCTCAACAAACCCTGAACAGGTGATTTGAAAAAGAACAATTTACATTCTCGCTGAACTCCCTAAGTGATATCTTTGTGGCAGTGAAAAGTTGCAAAATTTCAGTGAAAATGAACTGTGTGGCTAACCATCTCTCTGCTGTACCTGCCATCATTTAGACACCTGCATGTATCATCGTAAAATACGGACCTATATGTGATTAGCTGAATAGTTCTCTGGATTTCACTGACTGAATTGCCTAGATTTTTTACTGTCAAGAATGAGTGCATGACAGCTGACATGTAGCTATTTAAATTAAGAGCGTGTTTAAACTGTACTGAAGTTCCACCTGGCATTCCTACAAGACCTCAAAGTTCTTTCTGGTATTGCTTCCGTTCTGGAAGATGTGCTGATCCAGGTTTCTGAGACAGTGAATTACAGGTCTCCAGTTGACTTCACTTAAGAGTCCCATTTTAAAACAACTTCTTTTCTTGGTGTGCCTAAATTCTGTTCAGGGTTTTGTGTTTATCTCTTCCAAGTTCCTTCTTTTATATTTATGGTGAATCATAGATCTCCTTTTCACTTCTACTGCACATAACTATTTTTTTTTCCTTTTGGTACATATTTGTCATAGTCAAGAGGGTATAACTTGTCTCCCTGTATTTTGTTCTCCTATCTTGTTTGACAGTTTATGCTCACGTATTTCTTTCCTTTATTCTCTTTTAAATTCTTTTTCTTTTGCTCTCTATCGTTGTTAAAATGATTTTCATTAACTTTTTCTTTCTATTTCCTGTCTTAATCAAAGTGCCAATACACAACTGTAACCTCATCTTTGATGTGTTAAAGTACATTCTTCAAACTTTGCAGTTTAGTCCAAATGTGTTCCAGTTATTCTAGCCATATTTTACACCATTTTATGTCCGTTTAGTGAGCTTAGTTTGATTTTTCTCTTTGAATGTAAACTTCTCAGTTTAATAACAGATCAGTTGATGATGAACCTCCTTATTCGTCGACTGTCTGACTGGCGTGCTGCCATTAATACAACTGGACTTATTGTCCGCTTCTGTTTTTTTCAGACTATGTTATTTTCTTCCCAGTGTTGTATAAGTAGTACTGACTTCTTTTCAAAGTACGCTGCTGATTTCTAGCTTGCAGAACATCTCATACGGCAACTTGTGATCTGTCCTTTAGCCTAAACTATATTTTAAGATTAAAAAATAATTTTGTGTGCTCATGCAATTTAAAAAACAAAACAAAACAAACAAAAAAACCAACCAAACAAAAAAAAACCACAAATGAACAAAACCTCAGCATATATTTGATTTACATGGAGGTGGTGTGATAACAGCCCTTAGCTTCCAGGTGAAGGCTTCTTATAATCATGATAGGAAATAATACAGGAAGCTGCATATTTTTACCAGTACCTATCTGAAAGGGTAGTCTAATGGGCATTTTGATAAAGTGATATTTTTTTCTTGGTCTTTTTGTCTTATTTTGACAGCAGTAAGTTCAGACTCCTGTAGACAAAGATGTGCTGGCTTGTGGCCACAATACATGTCTTGGGAAGTAGACTCAAAAGACTGATGCTCTTCAGTATTTTGGGGGGGTAGCTGAAGGGCTTCTTTTTGTAGTGCTTTCAGTAACGGTAATTGTTTGATATTTGCTTTGTAATTTGTGGTTAACTTTGGCTCGTTGCTCTGGTATCGCTGCTTCTCATTTCCAGGTTTGCCTTTCCCTGCACTTAATTTTCAGATATAATTCCTTGTTGTTGCTAAGCGAATCTGGGACTATAGCTCTTGCTATTTTGCTGTCTTACAATGGGTGTAAGTGCTTGCAATGCAGTAGGTTTTCTAAGTTATTTACTTTTACTCTCCAGTGAATTTCTAGGTGTTATAACTTAATTTACCTGCCTTGTAAAATCCATAAACTGGAACTGCCAAATTTCTGTGAATTACTTAATTTTATTACTCATTTTAAAGATATTTGTTTCTGGAACACAGTCTTACAGATTATGAATGTGTTTTGTTTTTCAAATCTTCTTTAACATGTGGCAGTTGCTCCGTGTGGTGGGTTTTTTTTTTTAATATTAACTGAGATCAGATGTCTTAAGGGAATTGCATCAGAATGCTAGGGGATTTCACACTTATCTTAAAGAATGGTTTAAACCTCATTGCTTTCAAATCTTTATTTTTGTTTCACTTGTTCCATTAGGTGTAGCTGAATATTTCTAAACTTTTACTTGTATTGCTAAAGGGAAAGGAAGGCAGCGTAAAAAGAAGAAAAAATAGCGGAAGGGTGGGGATTGTGCTTTTTTTTTTTTTTTTTTTTTTTCTTCTTCTTTCTTACACAGTTTCTGGGTACTTGTCACTAAATCTAGCCAAAAAGCTTTAGGTCTGAATTGCTACTGCCTGGTATGCCAGAAATATGAGAAGGGGGCTGCTCACGCATGGCAGAAAATGAAAACTAAATGGGTTAGCTACCGATGCCTGGACTACTCACCGATGCCATGCTTTGGTTGGATGGTCTTGCCGACTCATTGAGTTGCCTGTAGAGTTTGCTGGTAAAGTACAGAACTCAGTTTGTTTTTTCCAATTATTATTAATTTTTTTGTGATATTAAAAATGAAATATAATCTCCATATATTTTTCTCAAAGCTCTTGTATTTGACAAGCCAAGTGTTTATCAGCTGCTGTGTAGACTTGTCAAAAGACTCAGACTAATCAGTCCTGATTGGTGAAAGTTACACTCCTATTCCATGGTTTGTGTGGAAACAACTATACTATAAGAGTATAGGTTCAAAAACTTTTCACATGCATGGTTGCCAGATGGATAGTTTTTGTGCAAGAAAAGGACAAAAATCTCAAGTACTTTATGAAGAAGTGTGTTCTTCCTTGAGGGAATCTTCTCTTTCTTTAAATAATTTCTTTGAATAAATGACTGGTTCCTCATTTGGAGTTGTTCCTCACTGGCAGGGTAGGCTAAGCAAAAGCTTTTTCCAATGTATTTGGAATCTCAAAAAAGACGATATTACTTTTTCTTTTTCAGTATTGAAAATGTACTGAAGTTAAATGAAATTCTTACAGTTGACTCCAAAATCTTTTTAATGCAAACATTTAGTAAATAACATTTCTAATACAAAGCTACAGTAATATATTTTCATTGCAGAATCAAAATGATTGATGGTTTGACATTAAAAATTCTTTCATCCTTGAAGTGTTTCTCTTTCCAGAACTTTAAAAAAATATTGCAAAGGAAATATTTGTATGTTTAGTAATGCATGACAGTTTCTATGTAAATAGTTTTGTTACCTATGAAAATCTGTCAAGTTTTTGCATAAAAATTTTCATTTATTACAGCATTGTGGGTGTGCAGAGAAGGGAGTCAAAAGGAAGCCAGCTGGGCCTGGGCAAAAGGCACCATTAGTTGCATTACAGCAAGGTTGTTTGGAACAGGCACAGATCAGTGAGACACAAAGGCCTGTGGGATACTAGAGGCTCTTTTGTTAATGTTTAATAAGCGTAATGTAAGGACATCTGACAGTGGAAGCAGGTGGAAATGCTGGAAGTAATTACAAGCACAGATTTGAGAATTGCCAAGGTAAAAGGTAGTGAATAAATTGAGAACATGAATATTAAAACTTTATATGTTTTACCATGAGAATTTTTAAGTCTATGATGGCGAAAATAGAGGAAAGCTAAACCAACAAATCTTCACGCCCTTCAACTAAAGTCACTTAGTATCTAGGATCTGTATATGCAATGTTGAGTTGTGCTTTGCAGTTTTATATGGAATGCATACAACTTGACTATAGTGTAATTTACAAATTCCTAGCAAATACTCCCCCTCACAAATAAGGCATTTGTTATTATAATGGCACAGACTGTTTTTAATCTCTAAAAACTAAATCATTAATTGCTTAAATGAAACCAAGAAACTAGGCTCAATAGTTAAGTCACAGTTTCCTCTATCAGCAATCTAAAATGTCTTTCAATGCACAAATCATTTACTTAGATATGACATTTATGTAAATAAAATAGAATGGCTGTGTGATGGTAACTGAAAATAGAGTTTTAGGCAGGATTATGGAATTCTCTATAATAAGATAATGAAGACAAAAAGTAACCATTTCTCTGAGGTCTGGTTCCCTGGACATGTATCTACATATTGCCATGGTACTTTTTCTGCCTTTTTTCCTTATATTTTGTATTAGCTTCAGATAGTGTTCTCAGTTTGAACCATTATTTGATTTCCTTTCTCCTCCAAGTCTCATATCTCTAATGCAGAAAAGTATTTGAAGTCAGGGGAACCAGCTTGCATAGAGGGATTGCCTCCTGTCATTGTCCCATTAATCAACCATGCCTTCAAATCTGTTACTGCATACAGATTTATAGTTAGTATGAGAATGGGTTATGGACTGTTGAGATTTTAAAAAGGATATTATCTGCATTACTAATGTAGTTTTCCTTATATTTACAAAGTCAAATGCCTTGGGTGCCCTTGCATGTTAGAATAGTTCTATTTCAGTTGGAAGGGACCTACAACGATCATCTAGTCCAACTGCCTGACCACTTCAAGGCTGACGAAAAATTAAAGCATGTTATTGAGGGCATTGTCCAAATGCCTCTTAAACACTGACAGGCTTGGGTCATCGACCACCTCTCTAGGAAGCCTGTTCCAGTGTTTGACCACCCTCTTGGTAAAGAAATGCTTCCTAATGTCCAGTCTAAACCTCCGCTGGTGCAGCTTTGAACCGTTCCCATGCGTCCTATAACTGGATACCAGAGAGAAGAGATCCACACCTCCCTCCCCACTTCCCCTCCTCAGGCAGCTGTAGCGAGCAATGAGGTTGCCCCTCAGTCCTCTTTTCTTCAAACGAGACAAACCTAAAGTCCTTAGCAGCTTTGTTGCCCTCCTCTGGATGCTTTCAAGTACCTTCACATCCTTCTTGAATTGTGGGGCCCAGAACTACACACAATACTCAAGGTGAGGCCGCACCAACGCTGAATACAGTGGGATAATCACCTCTTTTGACCAGCTGGTTATGCTGTGTTTGATGCACCCCAGGATGTTTCACATCCTGACCCAGTGTTGTCTTCTCTTACAGAAGCCTGGGTAAATGGCAGTGCTCTGCTTGTCTAATAAGGTGTCATGGGCAAAACGGCCTTGACTCGGGGAATTTTTACTTAATTTATTGCCAGTTAACACAAACTTTGATCACTGATTTGGGTATTGAGAACTAAATAATCAGACACTTAGATAAACACTTTCTTCCACCTGCCCCAGGCTGGAGGCAGGCTGAACACCTGTCCTCCCCCCAGCCCCAGCTTCCCCTGCTGCCACAGTGCATTGTACTGGATTCATCCCAGCTCTGTGGGCAGCACAGTCGGGGTCATTTGTGTTACGGTTTCCGTCTGACACTTCTTGCTTCTTAGTGATCTCTGCTGCACTTTGCTTGCTCATTTTCTCTGCTGCTCTTTGCTTATTAATAGTTTTCCCGGCCACACAGGGCTTCTTCAGGTTTTCTTCTGACATGCTTTTCCTCAGGGGCCATCCCTTGGGGTGTTGCTGCCCCGGTGTGAGTCACCCGTGGCTGCTGTCCCTCGGGGGTGCACACGCCTGCTGTAGTGAGCTGTACCTCACCCCAAGAGCGTGTTGGTGTTGCCTGCCCCTGTGGCTGCCACCTCTGACTTACAGACACCCAAGCAGAGGATCAGCATGCTACCCAGGGGTGTTGCTGTTTTNTTCTATTTCAGTTGGAAGGGACCTACAACGATCATCTAGTCCAACTGCCTGACCACTTCAAGGCTGACGAAAAATTAAAGCATGTTATTGAGGGCATTGTCCAAATGCCTCTTAAACACTGACAGGCTTGGGTCATCGACCACCTCTCTAGGAAGCCTGTTCCAGTGTTTGACCACCCTCTTGGTAAAGAAATGCTTCCTAATGTCCAGTCTAAACCTCCGCTGGTGCAGCTTTGAACCGTTCCCATGCGTCCTATAACTGGATACCAGAGAGAAGAGATCCACACCTCCCTCCCCACTTCCCCTCCTCAGGCAGCTGTAGCGAGCAATGAGGTTGCCCCTCAGTCCTCTTTTCTTCAAACGAGACAAACCTAAAGTCCTTAGCAGCTTTGTTGCCCTCCTCTGGATGCTTTCAAGTACCTTCACATCCTTCTTGAATTGTGGGGCCCAGAACTACACACAATACTCAAGGTGAGGCCGCACCAACGCTGAATACAGTGGGATAATCACCTCTTTTGACCAGCTGGTTATGCTGTGTTTGATGCACCCCAGGATGTTTCACATCCTGACCCAGTGTTGTCTTCTCTTACAGAAGCCTGGGTAAATGGCAGTGCTCTGCTTGTCTAATAAGGTGTCATGGGCAAAACGGCCTTGACTCGGGGAATTTTTACTTAATTTATTGCCAGTTAACACAAACTTTGATCACTGATTTGGGTATTGAGAACTAAATAATCAGACACTTAGATAAACACTTTCTTCCACCTGCCCCAGGCTGGAGGCAGGCTGAACACCTGTCCTCCCCCCAGCCCCAGCTTCCCCTGCTGCCACAGTGCATTGTACTGGATTCATCCCAGCTCTGTGGGCAGCACAGTCGGGGTCATTTGTGTTACGGTTTCCGTCTGACACTTCTTGCTTCTTAGTGATCTCTGCTGCACTTTGCTTGCTCATTTTCTCTGCTGCTCTTTGCTTATTAATAGTTTTCCCGGCCACACAGGGCTTCTTCAGGTTTTCTTCTGACATGCTTTTCCTCAGGGGCCATCCCTTGGGGTGTTGCTGCCCCGGTGTGAGTCACCCGTGGCTGCTGTCCCTCGGGGGTGCACACGCCTGCTGTAGTGAGCTGTACCTCACCCCAAGAGCGTGTTGGTGTTGCCTGCCCCTGTGGCTGCCACCTCTGACTTACAGACACCCAAGCAGAGGATCAGCATGCTACCCAGGGGTGTTGCTGTTTTGGGGTGCAACAGGTTACTTAGGGCATTTTGGAGCCCGCTGGAAATGGCTGTGAGCAGCCCAGGGCAGTTCACAGCCACTCCCACACAAGGCCTTCTGTAGCCTCCTGATACTGAAACCCACCCAGGTACACCCTGTACGTACAGTGTTTATCTGTAGGATTTCTGTGTCATTTATTTTGAATGCTAAGGATGAGATGAGAGGAGGAGGTGTAAGAATGAATGGAGAAGCCTGAGACCTGTACTTGTACAAATACTAAGCACGAATTCATTGAAGTTTCAAAGCGTGGCTTCAGCCACTCGCCAGGTAAATATGTTGCTTTAAATTGGAGGGTCTGTCAGAAGTTGGAGAATTTTGTCTGTCACCTTAAATCCCGGTTTACGCACACTTTCTTTTTGCTGGGCTTCAGAAAAGCTATGTACTTGCATCATGAGAAATCAAGTATCGCACTGATAGTCTTCTGCTCATGACCTCTTAGAGAGCTGCTTCCCTCCAGCATCCCGTGCATGACTTCACTTTTGTGCCTAAAGCCCACACAAGCGCCTGTGCCAACTGCGCTCCATTGAATGCTGTTCAGTGCCACCATAATTATTCTTAACCCTTCTTAATTCTGGGAAGGGTGAAATTCCTAGAGGATGCTTTTGACTGAAGTAAGACACCCCTTCTTCAGGTTAAGCCACTTTACTTTTCCAGCCATTGCAGCTTGTGTCATCCTAAAGGGCATAACTGAGGGAGGTCCAGTCCTCTAGAGCTAATACCAAGTAAGAATAGCTGGCTAAGGAGTGGGGATTTTGGCTTCAGTCAGAGCAGGAGGGTTGTTTTGTTTACTTTTGAATTTTTGTAGGTGTATTTTTTTTTCTGCCATACTATCGAATGTGACCTCTCTATATTTTTGTTTCAAAATGTACCATTGTTTAATACTGATTCTAGCATTGCAGTGGTGCTAAAATTATTTATGCTCCTACTTGTGGGAGTAGTTTAATAAACCAACCCTGAAAACCAGACATTATTGCAGAATGTGTAAAATGTCAGAATAGCAAGTGTAGCAGAATCGATGTTCATTAATATAGTAGCATCCCTGGGACTGGCAATGTCTCTGTTTTGAGTGTATAACATAGGTTTATTATACTTCATTGTATTTTGTTTTTCTGTGCCTGTTTTGTTGTCAGTTTTGGGGCGGTTTAGGCTTCGACCTTAAAAGCTGAGTATGCTGGTGTTCAAAGTGAGAGCTATGAAAACCCTGCTGTACTGGTTTCTTGCTTGGATGATAAATGTGTTAATGCAGAAATTCTTCAGAAACACTATGCTTTTTAAGCTTACTAGTTAGGTATTAAAATACTCAGACTGTAACATGATCAATTCATCAGCACTTATATTTAAAAGCAAATTGTATGGGGAAGAATCAGTCTGGTTTTCTAAATTAAGTTTTCCTTAACCACTGGGGAATAGAACTGAATCTTGGAGCATTCTTAATTTTTGCATATCTATTTACTTTTTAAAAGGAATAATCTGCTCAAAATTCACATTACTTTTCAAGATAACAGTCCTCTGTATATGTTCCAAATATTATCAGAGCTCTGCAGGATGAGATACTGTATACATTTATAGGTCCTTTTCCAATGGAAAAGCATGAACAGCCTATAAAATCAAGAAGGTCTTGCAATTATTTTGTAACTCAGTGACAAATCTGCTGAATGTAGGGCATATTTTTTTACTCCTGATCACACAGGAAATTAACCATTTGCACAGTGCATTACAGAGATAACTTCGAGAATCTGTAGTGAATGTATAGGAAAAATAGATTCCTTAAAGTAGCAACACTTCCCTTAGGTCCTAAATTGCTGGGCTAGATAACTTTAAGTGACAGACTGAAGGGCATGTATTGTATTTTCATTTAAAATTCTAATATTTTTTTCTGTGGTAAATCTTGAGAATTATACTATTTTGAACGAGACATTGTGGGCCAGAAGTAAGATTTGGACTAATGTAAATTTATTTATAGAAGGGTAAAAATACCAAACAAAATACCTGGGAAAAACCTATGTGCTGAAAGAATGGCCTCTAGGGCCATATTGGAATTATTTTAAGTTTTATTCAGGGTTTTGAAAGATTTCCTCCAGTGTTTTGAAAAAGAGGCAAAACCAGTACATGTGTAGACATAACCGTTGTTCAGATAAGAGCCTGAGGAATTCCCTGTGTATAGGGAATAAAAAGTAGATTTATGAACAGGGACTAGCTAATGAAGGAGTATTTAGAAACCAATATACAGGTAAAACTGAGCATTAACATATAGTCCACATAAAAAATCCTATTTCTTACTTGTATTTCCATGCATATTTTTATACGCTGCTGTTACATAAATTAGATGTATTCGGTAATTACAGTAATTTCAGTGATTATTCTTCTGGTACATCTTCAGAAAAGTTCTTCCCAGTTCAACAAGTGAATACAAAAAGAAAGCTATTTTAGTATTCAATAAGAACATAATAGAACTTAAAACATTAAAGTTGGTTTTATAAACAAATCTTGAATACTATTATTTGGTTGTGTTCACAGAACAAAAAGAACTTGCATAACTAATGAAAAATGGGAGGATAATATGAAGAAAAAAGAACAGTGAATTAGGAAGGAAAAAGATAGGGACATTTTTAAGTAGGAGCAAGGGGAGGAGGGACTGAAGAGAGGAAGGATCTCCTTTATCTTTGTTAAGATTACATCGAAGAAAAATACTTGAGTCATTTAACAATTTGGCAAAGTTAAATGGAATTAAGCCTTTGTATTTGCTGGGCTAAGATGAGTGAGGAACTCTGGGGTGCAATTGTTATTCATAAGAACAAAACTAAAAAGTGTGATTGAGAGGGTTTTTTCTTGTTTATTTTCTTGGAAGATAACTTGAGGGCCGCTTAGGAGAACAAGTTTTTCAGTATGCGTTTGTTTATGTTTTATTTGCTGTTAAAGGAATTTAAAAATTCTAAAAATAAATGGCCGTTAGGTTTCCCGCAACTCCTCTTTTCTTTTTCACTTTCTTCTTTCTGTGATCTAATATTTATGCATAAATTCTTTCAAAATGTATGCTCATGTAAGTTTCTCTGTAACAATACATGTATCATATGTTTTGGGGTTTTTTTTCTTTCATTTGCTGGTATGCCTAGAGCTTCTCCATTTTATTTTTTCCCTCCTGTCTACTAGCCTTCAAAAGTAATTTGTTTTATGTCTGTGAGAGAACATCTTGCAGGAAAGGACATAAAGTTCAGTCGAATTAACTTATCAAAAAAGATGAGGGGTGACTTGATTTGAAGCGTGTAGGGACTTCTTTGTGATAAGAGTTTCTGTTATAAAAGTCTTGTTCACCTAGTGACAAGAAACATCATAAGAACAAGTGGCCACAAGCTGCAACCAGGAAAATTAAAAATGAGATGTACATTTTTAGTAGAATTAAAAGCCACTGTAAGAATTTACCCAGGAGTAGTAGTAGAGTACCCATCTCTTCTTACTACACATTTTTAAATCAAGATTTTGGGTGCATTTATACGGTCTTTAGTAAATATAAGCACAGGCAAACCCATGTTTCTTTTGGAAGGACTTTATAATTTGCTTAAATTTGAATACAAAAGCAAAAATGCATTCTGAGAACAACTGCTGCATTTTAAGATACTTTCCAGAGAAGAGCAAACTAGGGCTTTTTGAAGAAGTGACTTAGGGGATGCAAAAAATTTTTCCCATCGCTCTTTTGGCAGTACACTGTCAAAGGTATTCTGTCCAGAGCAGGCACTTGGTTAAATAATTGTATTTAATTTCAGCATCAGGTCCTTAACCTAAAACCCCATTTGAATAGGGGTTTTCTGAGTGTTACAATGCAACCATCGTGTAAGTGGAGGTCTGAATATGGTTGTAATCAAGCTCTCATGGAAATAAAGCTTACATTCCACTGATGATTTTTGTTGGATTTGTGCAGCTGATGATGTAAACTTTTGCTCACTGTCCCTGTTTTTGTTCTTAATGTTTTTGTTGTAGAGTAGTAGAACTTGAGACCTTATATTTCCTTCAATTGGAGATATTTATGAACCATACTGTGACATAAAGTATTTCTTCTTGTTCTCCTCCCATCCGATAAAATCATGACTATGGTGAGCAATTTTGTCTGATAAATGCCATGGTATTCCCTCTTCTGTATGCAGGAACCAGAGGAAACTTTTTTTTACAATGGATAGTCTTTTTAATCATCTGCCCTTTTAGTCAGAAACCTCTGACTTGAGAAAAGGGGCATAAATCAAAGTAAAGGGGTAAAAGAACATTATCTTCATCTTGGAAGGTGGAAGGCTGAGGAGGAATAAAAGGCATTCTTGTGGGTGCTCTTGATATGGAGGGGCATCAGTTAAGTTTAAATGAAGTTTTGGTAGTAAGAAAGCTTTAATACCTTTTCTTACAAACATTACCTAACAATACATAAATATTAATTTCTATCAATTCTGTAAAACTAGCTTATGGTTTAATAATTTAATTACCAAATTTATGATCAAATAAAGTAAATTAAATGTAAAATCAGATATATGTTTTTATTTGAGTGTTTCCTCAATGTGATGAACACAGCAAATAACCTTGAAACTAAAAAGAGGTTATGAACCATAACTGGACTTCTTAATTGCACCAAGTTTGCTAAGCTTCATCAGAATTAATTTTTTACTATAGTGATCGTGATGGTTGAATCCGTACGCCAGTCTCTGAAGCTTGCAGTAAAGTACAGAAAATAACCTAGTTTCTCTTCTCCCTCTCATAATAAAAACACAAAGTAAAGGCTTTTTATAAGCGTATTTTGTAATGGAAATTTTAGAAGCCTTTTGAATGAACAATTATGTCTTTGTTTCCATGGAGCTAGCATGAAAATAGCTCAGAAGCAGTATGGTGGTATTAAGACCATAATCTTAAGGTTACTTTGGGGAACTTTCCATTTGATCTGGTCAGGCAATTTCAATTAAATAATTTGTCATAAAAATGTTAGCTGATCAAAAGTAAAATTTAGGAGGGTGTTTGTTTTGTTGAAGCTTTATTTAGCAAACGCTCCCCCTGCTCCTCCCTCCATTCAAGCCTTCCCATCCATGATAGGAACTTTTTCACTTTGTCAGTATAAATACTGCAGTGGTAACGTCACCTACAGTCTCTCACCTACAGGAGGTATGTGCTGATACCCAGGATGCTTGAGTTTGCGGGAGTACATTTCTCTGTTCATTAAAAAGCATACTTGCACTCTTTGGAAGGTTTTGCTTCATCTTGTTGTGGAATTGGAGTGAGTGTATACGGGTAGGTTTTGGTTTATTTATTTATTTATTTAAAGTTTGGGGTGATTAAGCTGTTTGTTTTGTAGCTCTCTAGGATTTCTCAAAGTATAGAATCATAGAATCATTTACGTTGGAAAAGACCCTTAAGATCATCGAGTCCAACCATAAATCTAACACTGCCAAGTCCACCACTAAACCATGTCCCTAAGTGCCATGTCTACATGTCTTTTAAATACCTCCAGGGACTGGGACTCAACCACTTCCCTGGGCAGCCTGTTCCAGTGCTTGACAACCCTTTCCATGAAGAAGTTTTTCCTAATATCCAATCTAAACCTCCCCTGGTGCAACTTGAGGCCATTTCCTCTCATCCTATCATTTTTTACTTGGTAAAAGAGACTGACAACCACCTCGCTACAACCTCCTTTCAGGTAGTTGTAGAGAGCGACAAGGTCTCCCCTGGGCCTCCTTTTTTCCAGGCTAAACAAACCCAGTTCCCTCAGCCGCTCCTCATAAGACTTGTGCTCTAGAACCTTCACCAGCTTCGTTGCCCTTCTCTGGACACGTTCCAGCACCTCAGTGTCTTTCTTGTAGTGAGGGGCCCAAAACTGAACACAGTATTTGATGTGCAGCCTCACCAGTGCTGAGTACGGGGGGACAATCACTTCACTAGTCCTGCTGGCCACACTATTTCTGACACAAGCCAGGATGCTATTGGCCTTCTTGGCCACCTGGGCACACTGCTGGCTCGTGTTCAGCTGGCTGTCAGCCAGCACCCCCAGGTCTTTTTCTGCCAGGCAGCTTTCCAGCCCCTCTTCCCCAAAGAGCATGCTTATTTCCCAAACTGATGTTAAAAAAGGGGGAAAAGAAAGAGGGGGGGAAGTACTCCCCCCCTAAAAATATTAAAGAGAGTTTAGTGCTTCAAATCTCCTGGTCTCTGAACTTTCAGGATGATAGAACGTGAAACTGAAATCCTGAACCTGGTGATGGTTTTAGGATAGGTTTTTAGTAGTTGTTTTTCAATATAAGAAGGAGATCAGTTGAAGGTGGGTAGTTGATACTTAAAGTGTAAAGTGTTTGCAACTGTGGGAGTCAGTTCAAAGGTTTCAAATATCATCACTTGTTTTGTGGTGATTAATGACTGGGAAGGTATGTACTTCTCTCATGGGACTGCTTGTTTCCTAGGGAATAAGTTTCTTTCTTTCTGCTCTCTCCACCCCGCTAAAACTCTTTCCCAGCCCCAGCCCAAGGGTTGCTGTATATCTTCTGTAATGAAAAGAAAGGCCTTAACACAGGCATTACTCCTTATTACTGGATTTTGATCTGTATTTAGTAAAGAGGGTAGTTTGTGTCACAGCAGTGGGTATCAGAAGAAAACAAAAAGGAATTTTTGCTTTTTTTTCCTCTTCCCTTTTAGTCTTAGACTTGGTAGCCTTAATGTACCATATTGGAATATGTAATCAGGTTATTAAACACAGTAGCAGTAAAAAAAAAAGGAAACTTCAGGAAACCTGAGAAAATGACAGATGGATCAATATAATTATTCATTACCTCTTTCCCAGACATATCTTTTAGAGCTTGCAGAATAAAAGCAATGAACATTTAATGTCAGGTGTTTAACCAATTATTTCAAAGGAGTTGAAAAATGTTACAGAGTACGTATCCTGACCACTGTGTAGTGGCTGATTTTTTTCCAGATGGATTTGGACGTACTTGGGGCTTCAGCAGCTGTGGCACTTGAAAAGCCCTTTTGAGAGTCCTGTTCTGTAGCTGAGTAAGGCAGAACAAGTCCTGCCTTATTCTGTGCCCTGAATAGTAGCTAAAGTACCTGGCTGTCTGACCTTCGCCCAGCTGTCCTTTTTCTTTGCACTTGTGTTTGGTGCAACCCTTGATTTTTTCCCACTACCTGATGTTCAGCTCAAACCTTGGCTATGTTCCTGCCTTGCTGTTTGAATCGGGTTAGTCCAACTAGTGGCTCTCTGGCTTTAGCTGTTCATTTGGAATGTGTTACATTAAACTCCTGTAGTTGATGGAACTTTGTCTTTCTTCAGCAAATAGTGAAAAGAGGATAGTTACAACCATCATGTATTTATCAAATATTTACTTATAACAATAGTCAAAATCCTTAAGAATCTGATGAATAAGGCTATATGAGTCAAACAGTTTTATCTGCCCATGAAACATCTTAAGGAGGCTGTGGGTACTTCCGTAGTTACTTGTCCTTCATCTTGGTGTCGTCTCCTGTGTTAGTAGGTTTGAATTGGAGCACTACTAACATCATTTTTTTTTCATTGTTACTATTTTTTTGGTTCTGTTAATTAGTTAAAACTGGCTTTGAAATGTCTAGTCTATCTGTTATGCTTTAAAAAAGGCTTCTGTAAGGAAAGATTAGTTTTTCCTTACAGACAGGTTTATAAAATTTGGTTAAACAGATGTTCTGAAGTTCACTAAGCAGAAATTTGCCTGTCTTTCCTATTGCAAAGACTTTTGGGTAGCCTGTTTTTAATAAAATTGTGAAAATTAACATTACGTGAAGTACTAAGTGTTGTTGAATAAGGGCATGCATAAACTGAATTCCTAACGTTAACTGGTACTCCAGATTGTGTGGTAACATTTTGTTGTAATCAGCAAGATTGAAGCTCACTCTTTGGCAGTCCCTTGCTGATTTGCTTGCGGTGTGTTTTTGTGGTCCCCAGCCAGAATTATTATCTTGTTATCTGGTTGAAGGTGCACCTGACTCACTGCAGTATGAATCATAGCTTTTTGTTCTCTCTGGAAACATGGCATTGTATTGAAACTTTGGTATAAATTTGATTTTTGCTTCTAGTTTACCTACATTTAAATACATGCACTTTATGCAGGACAAATATTTACAAAACCCTGAGCAGAACTGCAAGAAGTCGAGTAACTGGGGAAGCACAGGAGTGTGGTCACTTCATAGAGAGCTGCCTTCTAGGAGATGGCATGCGAGGAGCATTATTAGGGGCTTTCCTAGCATCTTTCCTGTGCCTGAATTTGGTAGTATGTGTCCCTTTTGTGTGTTGTCTTCAGTTACCCAGTGTTGACTGTATTCCCATTTTCAATGTGATGAATTCTGGACATCTTCTGAAAATAACTATTTGAAGAAAGAACTTGAGAAGGATGCTTAATGTCTGTGGTTAAGCCCATTTCTGCACGTTGTAAATCACAATTTTTTAAAGAGCTGAGAAGTTCACACAGTTTTTACTTCTAGCAGAAAAGTACAAAGATTTGACGGTTATTTTCAATTTTGAACATGTACTTTCAGAATTTTCTCAGATTGGATCCTGTCTTTCACAACCAGTTGTAAGACTGCTAACATTTGGACAGTACTTCTGTAAGGAAATCTTGATAGCTTTTCTTAATAGCTATGTGAAATAGTCTGTTTTCTGTAATTTGGAGCTGCCTATGTTGTTGTTACTGATTTTTACTCCTTGAAAAGATGGAAATTACTTTCCTTTTTTAGGTTTTTCCGTATTTGAGAATTTCAAATTAAAACAGAAGGAAAAATAATCTGTGACACTTCAGTGTCATATGGTTTGTGTATGAAACAGTAAACATCTGACCGTAGTGGCTTTTGATATAAAATGTGATATATAAGGCATTTGGTCATCCATGTCTTATGTCACATGATTCCTTGTTTTCACATATTGTGAGGGTTAAGCGTAGTTTGGCTATGACGACATACATCTTAAAATGCCTTTTCTAAAGACTGTCATATTTTCATTATTTTAATAGCATGCAACTTTTAACTTGGGACATTTTAATCTTTTTTATTAAATATAATTATGAGTTGATGATTGTGGTCTTGTGGTTCTGGTTGCCATTGTTGATGTAAAGGTAAATACTTCTGTATTATATGAAAGAATAAATAGTATTTAAAATATGTTACAGAAATGTTTCCTTGTGGTAATTTAATGTCTCCCTAAAGTTACTCTGACATAAGTACTTTTAAGTGCTCAGTCTGTCAAAAGACTTAAACAGCTCTCTTAGATATAAGTACCTTAAGTGTCTGAAATGAGAGGGGGGTGCACTTCCAGCAAATCTATAATAATACAAAGTCTCCAGATGTTGCATAAAGCACTTGAGAGAAGTAGTGGAAGGTGTGTGGTCTAGAGAGAGAGAGAGAGGGTAGTTGGTGAGTTTTGATGGTCGAGGTAGTAACATACTACTTTGCCATGTATGAGTATACTGTGTGAGTCTGTGTCTTGTGAGAACTGAGTATCGCAACAACGTTCTGCAATGTCTTTCTGATGAAATTTGGCCATGTCTTGTGATGTTGATGAGAGTCAATGAAGCACAAAAATGT
The DNA here is from genome assembly GCA_013401315.1 of Balaeniceps rex. NCBI lineage: Eukaryota > Metazoa > Chordata > Aves > Pelecaniformes > Balaenicipitidae > Balaeniceps > Balaeniceps rex. The sequence goes on from VYZW01021783.1 coordinate 32,933, forward strand.
GTAATGAATACTTACCCTTTTTCTTGTGCATGAAAGCGTAAGCTTGATTTGGACTGCAACCCATGTTATTCTTCAGTCATTTCTTTGATACAAATTATCACAGAATCACAGAATATTGTGAGTTGGAAGGGACCCATAAGGATCAAGTCCAACTCCCTGCTCCTCGCAGGACTACCTAAAACTAAACCATATGACTAAGAGCATTGTCCAGACGCTTCTTGAACTCTGACAGGCTCGGTGCCATGACCGCATCCCTGGGGAGCCCGTTCCAGTGACTGACCATCCTCTCAGTGAAGAACCTTTTCCTAATGTCCAATCTGAACTTCCCCTGATGCAGCTTCATACCATTTTCTCGTGTCCTATCACTGGTCACCAGAGAGAGGAGATCAGCACCTCCCCCTCCGCTGCCCACCTTAAGGAAGTTGTAGACTGTGGTGAGGTAGGTCACCCCTCAGCCTTCTCTTCTCCAAGCTGAACAAACCAAGTGACCTCAGCCGCTCCTTGGAAGTCTTGCTCTGAAGAGCTTTCACCATGTTGGTTGCACTCCTCTGGACACACTCTAGTAGTTTGATGTCCTTCTTATATTGAGGCACACAGTATTCGAGGTGGGGCCGCACCAGTGCAGTGCAGAGTGGGACAGTCACCTCCCTCGGACTGGCTAGCTATGCTGTGCTTGATGCACCCCGGGACACAGACCTTTTTGCTGCCAGGGCACACTGTTGACTCATATTCAACTTGTCATCAAGCCAAACCCCCAGATCTCTTTCCACAGGGCTGCTCTCCAGCCTCTCTCATCCCCCGATTTGTGCGTATAACTAGGATTACCCTGTCCCAGGTGGAGAATCCGGCACTTGCTCTTTTTAATTTTCATAATGTTGGTGATTGCCCAGCTCTCTAGTCTATCCAGATCTCTCTATAAGGCCTCTCTACCCTCAAGGGAGTCCACGGCTCCTCCTAGTTTAGTATCATCAGCAAACTTATTTAATATACGTTTGATTCCTGCATCCAGATCATTTATAAAAACATTAAAGAGCACTGGCCCTAAAATTGAGCCTTGGGGAACCCCAGTGGTGACTGGCCGCCAGCCTGATGTAACCCCATTTACTGTAACTCTGGGAGCCCAACCTGTCAACCAGTTGTTCACCCATCATACTACGGACTTGTCTAGCTCTATGCTGGACATTTTGTCCAGAAGGATACTGTGAGAGACAGTATCAAAAGCTTTGCTGAAATCTGGAAAAACCACATTTACTGGTCAAATAGATGGGTGATGTTGTCATAAAAGGAAATTAAGTTAGTTGAACAGATAGTTATAGAGAGGTTGTAGAGGAAGAACTGCCATGTGAAGAAGTATTAGCAAATGTACCAAGCATGGAATACCTGTATTGCAGCTGAT
>VYZW01021784.1:0-16257 GCA_013401315.1 Balaeniceps rex
CTCTTACAGTGGGAGGGACTTTGCTTCCCCAGTCCCTGCCTTGACATCCATCCACTAGAGAGGTGTGGGAAGAGAGATTGCCAGTGAAGACTAAGGAAAAAAAATTGTTCAGTACCTCAGCCTTCTTCTCATCTGTTGCAAGTTTGCCAGTCATGTTCATCGGCTGGGGGTACACTTTCTTTGACCTTCCTTTTCTGGCTGACATACCTACAGAAGCCCTTCTTATTATTCTTTGCATTCCTTGCCAAGTTCAGCTCCAGCTGCACCTTGGCCTTCCTGACCCCATCCCTACACAACTGGGCAACCTCCCTATACTTTGACCAGGATACCTGTGCCTGCTTCCACTGCCTGTGCATTTCCTTCTTGCCCTTTAGTTTGACCAGCAGTTCTTGACTCAGCCATGCCAGTCTCTTGCCTTCCTTTCCTGATTTCTTACACATGGGGATTGAGAGCTCTTGCGCTCTATGAAAGAGACCTTAAAGATCTGACAGCTCTGTTCTGCTCCCTTGTCCCTGAGGGCAGTTTCCCAGGGGGTCCCATTGACTAACTCCTTAATCAGCTGGAAGTTTGCTTTCCTAAAATTCAGGGTCCTGACTTTACTCTTCTTCTGACCCATATCCCTCAGGACTGTGAACTCCACCAGTGCATGATCACTGCAGTCCAGGCTGCCTCCAATCTTGATGTCACTGATTAGCTAACTTGCGTTGGTGACCAACAGGTCCAGTAACGCATCCCCTCGGGTAGGGGTGTCTATTACCTGGCTTAAGAAGTTATCCTTGATGCACTTCAGGAGTCTCCTGGATTGCCTACAGCTCGCCATGCTACTTTTCCAGCAGATGTCGGGGTGGTTGAAGTCCCTCAGCAGGATGACAGCCTGCAGCACAATGCATCCTGTAGCTGGAGTAAGAAGCTTCAATAGGCTCCCCTTGATTGGGCGGCCTGTAGCAAACACCAACCACAAGGTTCCCTTTCTTGCCTCAGTCTCTAATTCTTACCCATGAACTTTCAACCTGCTCATGGCTAATCTTCAGAGACAGCTCTTCACAATCTATCCAACTGTTGACATAGAGGGCAACCTCTCCATCCCTCCTTCCTCACCTGTCCCTTCTGAACAGCTTGTAGCTGCACTCCAGTCATGTGATTTGTCCCACCAAGCACTTCAGCTGGGCTGCTGGCTGCATCACCTTTTTAGAGGAACACACCTTAATTCCTTTGAGGTATTTCACTGGTGTTCCCTGTTGGCTCCTATTACCTCAGGAGCCCCTGCCTCATCTCTGTAAGACTTCAAGTGTGCCCCAGTGTACCCAGCAAGTCTCAGAGCAACAAGCTGAGGGCCCTCGCTAGCACCCCGTCTCTCTAACCTTGGCGTGCCATCCCATGGCTTGTCATGGGCGAGCCTGATATTACCACCCTCCCCCTTCAAGTCTAGTTTAAAGCTCTGCCAATCAGCCCTGCTAGCTCGGGAGCAAAGACCCTCTTCCCCCTTTGAGAAAGATGAATCCTATCCAACGCCAGCAGGCCTGGTGTTGTGTAGACCACCCCATTATCGAAAAACCCAAAATTTTGGTGGTGCCACCAGCCACAGAGCCATGTATTAATAGACTGGGTCCATCTGTTTCTTCCAATATCACTGGCTGCAACTGGAAGGATAGAAGAAAAACTGCAGTAGGCGTACAGCAAGACCAGGGTTAATAATGGACTCCGAAGAAGTCTTGTTCCTTCTATGAGAAGCTTGGTTGTGTCCAAGCTGAGACACGAAAACAGCAGATAGATAGGATCCAGCAGTGCCTCGGATTCTCTTCCAAGACCTGCCACTTCACCTGGGGGAGAACGGGCAGTGGGTAGCACCTGGGGCACCTGGCACTGGCAACCTGACACTGACACCGACACCCAGAAACACAGACTAATTCAACTGAAATGTCACCAGGCCCGCACACATGCACCAGACCAAGGCTGTACAGCTGCAAAGCTGCCTTGTAGATGCACATCAACTATAAATGATCACGGAACAACAGCCAAACGAGTAACACCTATCCCAATGGAAAAACCCAGGAAGGTCAAAACGTACCATCCACTTTCAGCTCCTCTGTCTAGTTCTATTGCACAGGGTTGACCCCAGTATGTATATCTACCTCTACCATCTATGATGCAGTAACAAACCTTTGTATTTTTAACACATTACTGTTGTGGAGCTAAAATAAAATGTGCATTTTGCCCAGTTGGTAAAATGGTTTTATGTTGCTTTACTTTTTCTTCCCACTTTGACACCTATTCAGCAGCATTCATTAATCTGTCCTCCAAACCACTTTTTTGCCCCGATAACAATGAAAACTGAGCTTTAAAATCATGTATACATAGCTAAATGTGAGAATTCTGTAATTCATCTCTTTGGTATCCTTTTATTCCTTTAGGTCCCTCTAAACTAAAAACGTATTTTATTGGAGGACTGCACCCTACACATTCCGTCCAGTTTTAATACTTTCTGGTTAGTATCAAGCTAGTATAAAATTAGCTTGATGGCGTCAGATATTTCCTGAATCTAGACTAGTAAATTGACTAGAGGCAGAGACTGTCATTACCCATTTCTATCAGGAGTATTACACACTTAGAGGTAAAAACCTGGACATGTGGAAACCTTGCTGAATGGAAGAAACTCAGTATTGTTTCCCTTGCATTTTAAAATAGCAGAGTTAGGATATTTTGAATACCTGATTCCCAGTTTCCATTCAAGGGAAATTCTAAGCATGCTTAGGCCCTGTCAGTGAATATATTTTAGGAGATATTTGTTGATCATATATTTGGCCATTTGGAGTATGCCAAGCTTCCTTTCCTACATTTTACTGCTTGGCACAAGCCACACATTGAATATTACAGCTCTTTGGAAACAGATGAAAAAAAATAAGGGTTTGATTTCCAATACAAAAAGATAATTGCAATTCCAATTTTGTACACTATGTCCTGTTAACATCCATTGGGGAAATAAGGGCTGATATGAGAGCAAAAAGCAATCCTATGCTCCACTAAACAAACACACAAGACAGTTCTTACATTTGCAGCAGTCATTCTGTAAGATTTTCTTGTCCATGACATATGCTGCCTGAAAGACTTGACTGGACTTAAGCTAGGAGTATTTGTATTAGTAGGGAATTACAGCATTTTGATAGAAGTTTTATGTCACTTCAGAACAATAAAGTTATTAAAAAATTCATGGAAACAAATATACCATTAAAATTGTTTCAGGAATGAAGTGTTTTATTTCAGTCTTTTGATAGATTTACTACTATGATGTACAAAAACAGACCTCCTGAGCTACCAATACTTTGGTGGGAAGTTGGGAGCCCCAGGCAACCTCAGCCTTTTAGTCTTCAGGCTAAAATCAGAGTCTAGAAGGCTAGGCCAGTTCTGACAAGAAACTATATAGGTTTCTGGTGGAAAGCTTTTGATGTTGCTCGAAGAGAGGATAAAAAATGCCCACTCTCTTCTCTCCTCCAATATTCAAGCATGAAGGATGGTGTCAGAATCTTTATTCTGACTATTTAGGATGAAAAGCACTGACCGTAATGTTGTGAATATTTTCATCTGTGACAGACACATCAACGAGCCCTTCAATCTGTGAAATACACCACCTTTAGTCTGTGACAACCACAGAGACCTTAGTTTCTATCATCTGCTTAAAAGTAAACTCAATGATAGCATGGGGAGTCAAACTGGCTGTCTGGTATCAGTCAATGCATGCTAAGGCAGGGAAGGTAAATTGTTTTCTCTCTTGTTCAGTTCCTAGCACTGACTGTTGATGATTGGCATGTTTCCAGTTAAAAGTGAACTGCGAGTATCTGAATATCCTTTGTAAGCATTTTTATTGTCACATCTAATAAATCTTAGTAATATTGATCCACATTAAATAAAGCTAAACACTTAAAGGCAAACTTTATCCCATTCTTATGCTACTGTGCATTTGTGGAGAAAGAAAGGCAGGAGTAGAAAAGGAGAAATAATGAAGGGTACAAAAAGCCAAACTTTCAAACTACCCCAGTATTATATAATTCTGGTAGAATTAAGCCCTGGGCTGAGCAAGTTGTGTGGTTTGTGTTTTCTGTGGTGCACTGAGGCACTGCCTTCTTATGACACTGACTTGCAGACATGTCTGGCTATGCAAGGAATACTGAGATATAATGTCCCTTACATCTGATTTAGCATCAGGTCTAGAAATGCTGCAGTGCTAGGAACACAGCCCCTCCAGGAAGAAGTTTGTCATTGCCTCCCAGTGCTCCTCCTGGGTAGTGTGGCTATGCATCATACCTTCTTTCATGCTGTATCTACAGGACAAGTCCCAGCGATATTAAAGTCTTACTAAATCATTAGAATCTCCTTTTAAATTTATCATTTTCCTGTCCCACAAGACAGGATTTAAAGCACTTAACCACATTTTTCTTTATTTACTATATATTATTAAATCTCATGTTTTCTATGCATTCATTAACGGGTTCTACATTCATTTGACAGTTAATAATTAAAGTCCTATTGAACATATTATTTCTCTATCTTCAATTCTAGCACACAAACTTACTTTTAGTGAGAATATCCCCATTATTTTTCAGTTATATCCTAAACAGCAAAAGTGACTTTTATTCCTTTATTTAGTCAGTGAGCTAAAAAGAGGGAAGCATTTCAAATACTTTCCTGTCTAGGTAATGTAGTACAAGTTAAGGTACCAGCAGATTTGTTTATGAATGTTCTTCAAAACCTCTGTACTTTAAAACTTCTGGATAAAATGGAGGCAGCTTTCAAATACAGGTGAATTTCACCGTTTCCAGCATGGGTAGAATGGGCTGGCCCTATTATTTTTGATTCTGCCTGCACTATACCCACTGCTCCCACTGTGCTAGACTCATTTCACAAGCATATGCATGTCCCATGCTTTAAATAAATTAAAAAAATAAGCCTCTGTTTCTTACAGATACAGAAAGGCCCATATTGCCTTACAACCCAAAATAAAAGAAAGAATGCAAGCAAAACAAAAATCAATTTATCTGTACATTTTTTGGTGCTGATTAAACTGGACTGATTTAACAACACAGTATGAGGAAGCTGGTCCACATAGATATGAATATACTTAGAAGTTGTCTCCAGTCCATTTCCTTCATACATTTCATCAGTACAGAGAGACGTATTGCTGTCCAACGCAAAAGAAACGCATTTTCATCTGTAACAATTACTATGTAGTAGCGTAAGTGCCCTTCTTCATATATGTGTCTTGTTATACACTATTGAGAAGCAACGGCTGTATAGTTTTCTCGTAAGAGTAAATACATGATATTGTAAGAATCAGTGGGGTTTTTCTTTTGCTTTGTATTATTTTCAATGAATCAGTATTTCTTAATATCAAATGCTTGCAAATCTAACATTTACCAAAGTAGATGTCACTGTAGAATGTTTTTTATAAACAAGGAAGAAACTGGAACATACAGACATACAAACAGCTTTTTATGTAGTACCAGAAAGATTCTGCAACCAATCCTTTTGCAGTGGGTGTGAGGAAAGTACACTGATTTTGTTTCAAAAGTCAGCTTCCAGTGGTATTGGCTGTACTTCATCTTAATGACTGCTAAACACAATGTTTTGTCTCACATGGGTCTGAAGCCCAAAATTAACATTATAAAGTTGAACCATGTTGAACCATAAAGTTCAATCATGTTGAAATTGTGAAACTGAAGGAAAAACAGTCATCCATTAAAATTACAGTATGTTAGTTACTCCTTGGTGACAAAAGATAATGCAATTTGGAGCTCCAGTACACAGTCATCACTGTATTTGCAAAAAATGAAAAACAAAATATTCTGTAGGCATTAGAGATTTATACAAAATACACTATCACCACGTTCTGTTTTTCACATGCTAATTTATCCAGGAAGGAGACTGACATGCATTAGTAACTCTTACTTAGCAAAGTCAACATTGAACTGGAAAAGAAATAAACACTTCTATGAAAAATTCTGCCACTGACTGCCTTCTTTCTTGCTTTCTTATGCTTACAGTGATTCAAGATTAAGTTTAAAGTAATGCTAATAACCCTACTTAAAGAAAAACAAACTCTGAGATTGATAGTCATCATCATGCAAGCACTGCTAAAGAATATACTTAAACATATTTGTTCAAAGTTCTTTCTTTTTAATTTACCTATTACTTTTCCGTTCTTATGTAAATTATTTTTTTCCATTATGGCTTGCAAGATTGCAAAAGAAGTCAGTCAAAAGATCAGGCAAACAACATAAAGGGACAGATCTGAGATCAGAAAACTCTTTAAAAATACAGTTTCTTATTGTGAACATAATTTACAACTGACTGTGAAGCAGACTGTGCTCAGTTCCTTAAAGAGACTTAGTATATACATCAAATATTTCAGGATAAAAGAAAAAAAACCTCTTCTCTTGAGGAGAAGATACAGCAATTTCTGGAGCTCCACTCTTTATCTTCCCCAAGCAAGGCAACAGAATGGTCCTGGTCTTACTCATTGTCTGAAGCACTGCTGTTGACTGGCTATCGGGTGCAATTTATGTTCTACTTCTCTTACTGTATCAGACCTGACTTTTTTCTCATCTCTCTATAAGAAACATTTTCTCACCACAAAAGATACATAGTCCTGCAATAACAAAAACAGTCCTGCAAAATATGGAAGGCTCTAGTTCCTCTTGGTCATACCTGCATAAGAGATTCTCGCCTTATTTTTATAACCTGACAGGAGACTGATTATCTCAACAATAAGAAAACTCTGCCTCAAAATTTCAAAAGATTCAGCATCACAAAAGACTGGGCAACGTAAACACAGCCATGGTCCCATCTGCTTACACCACTGAAATAATGCAGCCCAGCTGATGGATACAGTGGATGGTGCAATTTCTTAACAAAACTGTCCAACCACGTAGTAAGATGGGGACTTTGCCATACATGAACAAATGTGAAAAAACAGAGAACAGTAGCAGACTTGCACAAGTTGACAAGAGCATGGGCTACTCTCCTGCAGCAGGATAACCTGGTCAAGTCCATTTATCCCAGCAGCTCCAGTCTCAGCTAACAAGAGAGCTCTTTGACCAACATGAGGTAGCCAGATGTCAAATCATTTAAGATCAGGAATGACAGTTAACTTGCACATGCTCCCCAGAGCTATCCCAAGATGGACTACTTACAGATACCTTGCCAAAATTACAACTGAGGAAGAAATTGCTGTCTTGGGCTCTTCTCCACCACAAAACAGGCCAGTGAGATAAAATTGCTGCTAGTTTTTCCCATTTAAAAACCATCACCATCTAACTGCTACCAAAGCTGAGGCTGAACAGCAGTTTGCCTGCACTGCGCTGCAGCGTGCTGAGCCTGTAACACCAGCGCTGCCGCTGCTGCTTCAGTTATGAACTGCACGGTCTGTGCTAACAGATTCAGAAACGCTAGGCTGCAGCGTGTAACTATTGCATGCTATATATCACACATTGCCCTACAAAATACAATGTGGTTATTCAACAGGTGCCAAGTATTTTTCAGATTATTCTAAACATTGTGCTTACCATGGCTTATCATAGACATTTCTCCTACCATGTGCCTTTGCACATATCTCACTTACAAGACCTTACTGCAGCTCCAAGCCTGATGCTTTCACTATTACTAGTTTTAACAGTGGATAAGTATTTTGCTTCTACACACCCCCCACCCCTCTGAAAAAGAATGGATCACAGCATATATACAAACCGGGAATAAGAAATGCTGCATCTGTAAATTATGTGCCCAATACTCATGCCTTCTTTAAGAGTAAATCAGATGAGTGACACAGCAACCATAGCATGATTTTATCTCCACATGTAAAATTACTGTTCATGGTGTCACTGAAAGGAAAGCCATAATTAGAACATGGAAACAAAGAGATCTGAGCAGGTCCAGAGGGCAAACACAACTCCCTCTGGTAATTAAAGAATTCACACTGCACTCTGTTTGCTTCCAAACCAATAATCAAGTTATCTGAAGGAAGTTAACAAGAGCTGTAGTCTACTTCACTTGCTTCACATAACATTTTAAATAAAATATTGATTTAATAATAAAAAAGGAGCATGAAGGTTTGGAAACTTTTCTTGTTTCTGTGAACAATGGATGATGTACGTGATGAAAGGTGTAACAACTACAGAAGACAAGAGAGAAGGAAGAACAGTGACTTTTACTGGGTGATAAAAAGATCCACAAACTTTTTGAAGATTCTTACCCTATGTCCTTAAAAAGGATTGTTATTGGCTTTTACTCTCCTAGTGCCCCTTTCTTACAAAGCATATATTTTTATTAATCAATGCCATTATTACAAATTAAGCAATTTTCATTGCTTATTGCCATTTTCCTAAGCTTATCCCCTTCATTAAATTGATAGAAACCACTTTCTCCTTCTATTTGCATTTGTGAAGTCTAGATCTGGACAACTCAGACTTTAAAATACCTTTGGGGAATCAAAACAGAGCAGCAGGCTGAAATGACGGCAAATGTTGAATTAAAGCTCTGAGTACCGTTACTGGCCTTTCAGTTTTTTAGGTATTAACATCTTTGCAAAACACTAAATATAATCTCAAAGATACTACATTTACATTTCAAAGGCAGACAATTCCTGTCCAGTTCTGGTTAGTTTATTGTGTTTTCCTCAGTAAGGTGTGAAATACGCTATGTTATAGGTGTTCAAAAACACTTCACGGAGATTACATTTCTAATATAAATGTAAAACCCACTGCTGGCTGAATACAGCATTGCATTATTTCTTATGCCATTTTTATTAGAAGTTTCCAGACAGTGCCGCAAAGCTTAAAGTTAATTGTTTCCCATGCTTTGTAAGTTTACCTGTTTTAACTTGAATTTTATTCTGTCATGTTAATAATGTGAAATTGTTATACTGATGAAAATACCTTAGAATAGGACACAGGCCAGAGACATTCTCATTAAAACAGAAGAATTGATTCAATGTTCAAAGCATGATTTAACAGAGACCTTGGAACACTTTGGTGCATTAAAGACAGCCTGGGTTAGCAAACTTTGCAGAAAAGCAATATTTTCTTCACATTTGGAAACTATGTTTCTGGCCAAAAGCAGCATTGCATTTGAAAAGCTGCACCTTTTGTTTGTATAGCACAGCACTTTTCCCACCCTGAAAATGCACAAAGAAGGGCAGTAGTTTGTGAAACGGTACTCAGGAGTCATGGGGAAAGAGACAAAAAAGTGCCTCTGAAAGAGGGGACAAAGTACGAGATGGAAGAGGTTGGATACCAAAACTGAATATGAAATGCTGAAAGTCAGGTGCCACTTAAACTTTCCAGAGCTGAGAACTGTAAACTTAACACTGCAACAAAACTGAAATCTACATGTATATCAATGTACATCCATAGAGTACAGCATCTAATTTGGAGGTACTAACATGTTCATGAGACTCTGACAAGCCCAGGAACATAATCCAGAGGAGAAATACTGTGCTCTGCTATCAGAGATGAGTTTATCCCAGAAAAATTGAGCCAAGTGAGGTAAGACATATGCAGCAGACCCACCCCACTAAAATTATTAAGTGTTATTTTCTCTAATTTAGGATGAAACAGAAATATTTTACATAAAACATGCAATGTTTGATTTGCGTTATCCTATAACTTCTTGTACACAGTAGCTCTTTTAAGAAGGAAAAAAATATTAAACTAAATTATAACAGCTGGTATATGATCTCCACAGTAGTGATGAAGTCAAACAGACAGCAAAAGTTTTCTTTTTAGAAGAAAAACGTGTAGATACACAATGTGGATATGTCCGCACATTGTTCCAGTGATTTTAAATGTAATTTTCGATGTATGAGCAAGGGAGGTGCTGTGGAGTCCTAGGGAGTGAGCAGAATCCACGTGACAGAAACTTCATTTGGGCAGCAAACATCTCACACACATGAAGAACGAGTTACTGCCTCCTGCTGCAAGTGCTAGGGCTTCACTTGGCAACAGCTCTCATGAGATTAAGCACAGTCAAACAATACAAAATGTAAAGTGCATCATGAAAAGCACATGGGGAGTATTTGGGGAAAGCATGATTAAACATTTAAGACAATTTCCTTGCTTTGCCACTTTTATGCAGGGAATACAACATGAAGCTTTAGACCTTAAATGTGTATTTGCACAAAATACAATCTTTGTTTACTGCAAAGGTTTTCAAAGGGCAGTTATCTGTTAGAATGGTTGTTATGATTATTCTTATTATTTCATTTCAAATACTATAAATGTACTATAATGTGTATACAGGGAAACTGCTTGAAGACTGGTTTTCAGTTTAATACCTATTACTGCATGTAAATGGAAATTTAAATTAAAAATCTGTTTTGTCTAGCTTTGTCTGTTTTGCCATAGAGTACATTTCACATTTCAGCTGAAGAAAGCATACTGATTTTATACAGCATCTGCTGTTGGGCCATTTAAGATTAATTTTGCACAACTTTTGTAAATAACAGATATATTATCAGATTTTCTTTACTGATTGGATGTTTTTTAACTCTAGGTCCCAACAATTCTCTTTGTGAGAAGAAAAGAATGTTCTTCCATAAAATAATTAAAAACATAGAGGACTTTTTTTCAACTACTAAGAATATTAAATGGGTTCACCATCAAAATGTGATAAAATGTAAAATATCTTGTTTTGCATGTTAATGCTTCATAATTGAAGAGAGCTTTTCAACTTCAAATCTCTTTACATTAATTAAATGGATGTCCCTGAAGGCCTTAGGCAATATTTTCTTTGCCTTCAAAAAGAGATTTGCACCAGACAAAAGCTTTGTGAAAAACACAGGACCGTGCTTTGTTGTTTTAATCTACCGTCATTGCATGTAAGATAAAATATTACTACCATTTTGCAGATGGAGCAGTGGAAATAGGGGGGAACTGAATGGGACTCTCTCTGCTCACCTGAAAACTCTGTACTTCACCTTGGCTGTGGCACACTGAGCAAGTGAGAAACAAAATGTGAGATAATTCAGTTTTCCAAAGCCATGTCAACATTCCTTTCAATTATTTCTTTACTTCACCAAAGATCAAGCTGCCTGAAAGTCCAATGATTACCTCCTATTGCACTGCTCCACACACAATACCTTCATTCAAGCAGTCAGGCAGAGAAAAATTCATTTGCTAGAATTCAGTCACAAGCTGTTATCTGGTACTCCACTTTGCTTTGTCAAATGACATTTTAAAAGGTATGTGCTGGAAACAGGAAGTTTCTCAAAACCCAGGAGCAATGGTTATTCCCTTATGCCAGATAGACCGAAATCTATCACGAATCGCCACTCCATATTTTCAAACTGAACTTTCTTTTCACTGTCTTTTAAACCATACTACAGATATCAAACTGCAATAGACTTTTACAACCTATGAGCTAAAGCATGAATATTTTTTCAGCATTCTTTGCCATACTGACATTTTTTGGTGAGTACAAGTAAGATCAACAAGCATTCCTCTTTGTACTTACCATGTGATTTTTATGCCACTTCACTGGACACAGGGAGTAATACATTGGGTCCTTTTATTGCTCAAGTAGAAAGTGCTCATTACCTATTTATGTTTATATATAGGAAAAAACAAAGAGTTGTTTCAAGTGGCATACATCACACTGTTGTAGTGGTTGATTTCCTCAGGATGGTCTTCTGGGGTTTTGGTGCGGTTTGTGGAGGCACAGTCGCAGGTCTTGGAGGAGGAAAGCTATTACTGGGACTTATCCCCAAACCTCCATTTTCCAGAGGAAATGGAGGTAGTGGAGGTGGTGGAGGTGGCAGAGGAGGGCACTGGTGCGGCAGCTTTCCCACAACACGGGCAGGCTCACTGTGCAAGTGCACCTCCCTGTTTTTAATGTTATACCGAACATCACAGTCGGGGCAATAGCCGTGGTACTGCACTTTTTCACTAAATCGTACCCTTTCCCTTGCTCCCGGCTGAGGACACCGCTCTTTCTCAGGTCTGTGCATCAGAGGCTGCATCGCAACTTTCTCCAAATTACTGTTCGGTATACAGCATATATCTCCGTTTGGGATGCGGTTGGGCCCAACTGGCAAGCCCCCGTTTCGCAGCAGGGTACCATTAGTCTTGACAGGATTGGCCGAAGAAGGCAGCCTCGGAGGCTCGTCGCATTTGACAGGTGTCAGTCGTGGCGGAGGCGGGGGCGGATTCGGCTTCCGCAGCACGGTGAGGATAGCAGAAGGGTGCGCGGGTGGCTTGATTAGTGGTGCGCTGCCCCGCACCTTGACTTTCTCCAAGCTGGAAGCTGTTGTGCTGCTGGAGCTGCTGTTGAGTGTGTCCGTTTTGGAACTGTCTGTCATCTCATCCTCCAGCTGCAGGTCAGACGTCAGTGTGTCAATCTGGTCAACCACCTGCACAACAGCCAGAGAGAAAACAGTGAGAAAAGCTTGCCCCAGTGAAGGCATCAAAACCCAAAATCACTCTCCACTATCAGTTTTGTCCTTCCCAGAACTGAAGCATCCAAATTTTTTTAACCATTATTTCTTTTTTCTTGCCAATATAATAAAAAAAAAAAGAAAAAAAGAAAAAAAAATAATAATGGCTAGTTTCCTAGCTCATCACCTGAATACAAAAGAAATATAACTTTAAAGACTCTGGAATGAAATTCTGTTTCTTTCCCTCTAGGGTTCACTTGGCAATATCATTGTAAGTAAGTGAACTGTAATCCTTCAATATTATGCTTTGCCTTCCAGTCCAGGAGGAGACTGAATTATTTAACGTTAGCTTCTACATGACAGCTTCTGAATTCAAATCTTCTGCAGAGTATCTTTTAGCCCTGACCTTTCACACAGTCTACATTTAAATATGCATGTCTGTATAGGTGATATTATACACCTACAATCGTAAGTTTGGTACAGTTTCCTGACAATTTTTTGACATAAATAAGGTACTGAGAAGTAACTTCCCTCTTGTATTAAACTGCATTATTTCCCTTTATGAATATTTTCATTAAGATCTGAGATCCTCTGAAGCAATCCTGAAATAGCATTTACTGCAAGAAAAGAGGAAAAGTAGCTTGGTTTCCAAAGTTACACGCATTTATTAACTCATGAACTTTATTCCAAGATTTCCCCTAACTGCCATATTTCTGTTTGTAGTTTCTACAATGTTAGATCTCTTCTGGTCTTCCAGACTCCTTTTTCTACTCAATTTTAATAGGACATATAACTGATGGTGCCTTTAGTAGGTCGCGAAAATTTGTCATACGACAATTAAAAGCCTTTCCTGAAAACTGCATTTCACTCAGTACCTAGGTGAACAACTGTAGTTATAATCTACAGGTAACTATGACACACACCACAGGAAGTAAGCACACATTGAAAAACTGATCTTTATCCTTTACATCCTCACAGGATATACATAAAGTAATCAGTAGCTGAAATGCTACTAGCTAACTTTGGTGTATGAATAAAAAGCTTGTGCCATTGCTTGGGGTCCTTATGGGAAATCTGTGATGTTCTGGAGGGAGAGCTGGAGGGGGCACGCGAGTATATCTGAAATGAAACTAGATGCCTCCAGCTGTGCCACTGAATCAATCCTTCCTACCCTTTTGAGAATTTCATTTCTACTTCCTGCTTTCAATAATTTGGTCCTAATACTATTGATTTCAAAGTAAGACTATTTTTGAGGAGTATAAGTCATATAAAACTGCAAAAAAAGTGAACGTCATTACTGAAGGCAGCAACTCTTTACTTGGTCAAACCAGTAATTCACTTATGTGCCCAGTGGTATACAGTAAATAATGAAAGCAAAACCACCATAGAATGAAAGAGCACTTTAGCTTCTACTGCTCATACAGTAGCTAAGAGTTGTGTAATATAAATTCATACGCAACAATTCAGTTCAGTGCCTTCGTTCTCCTAAAAACAGCAAACATGCAGATAACCATGATTCAGAAAGAGAGCTTTCAAACACCTTTGAAAAAAAATTACAATACTTTTTCCCTGCAAGACCAAACAACTACTCATTTATTCACTATTCAAAGCCTAATACCATGTTGCATTTCAGTTTCTGTTTTAGCATTTTGATTTTTCTCCAAAAAAGAATAAAGAAAAATTATACTCTTAAAAGACAGACATCAATTCGCCCATATAATCAGGATTTAAAATATTAGCCTAGAAGTTGAAAGGTACAGTTGAACTCTGGTAACTGTCAGATCCCAAACATCTCCTCCAGGGTACAGCATATGACTACTCTTGGAAATTTCAGAATAAAGGCAGATGATCCATATTTGTACTAAGACAATACAAAACTCATAGCAAGAAAGAGTTTACAGGAGAACTCACATTATCACCTTACTTTACATATGCAAACCAAGGCAGAGAGAACTTCTCAAAATGAAACAGTGAATCTAAAGGAACAAGGAAAAGACAGTCATGTTCTGGGCACTAAACCTGAAATTCAAGCACCTCTCTGCAAGTTTAGTATGGATTTGTGTAAATATTAGGGTCTGCCTACATATGGCTAAATATACTATTGAATCCTCTCATGGAATCCAATACGTAATCTTTTAACAAACTATAACAGCTACAGAATGGATTCATGCACCATAAACCAAAGAAACTACTTGGCAAGCAAAGAAACAAAAAAAGAGCTGTTAAACAGCTGCAGGCAAGAGAGAAAGACATATCCGTAAGGATGCTCAACACAGGAGCACTGAATAGCTTGTACAGGTGACGGTACATTGGCCTATATTACAGATTAGATAACAGCAAGTGGTAATATTTCATTGCTTCACATTGCTTAATAAGAGCTAGATTAAAATGCGAAGAACAAAAATTGGTTTCTTTTGTAATTGGCTTATTCCAACAAAACCTATCTTTTCTTTTTGTCTATTTTCTACCCCCTATGATAGCCCCCTGAAAGGGTACTTATAATCATACATGAACTTAGGAACCAACATCACACATGTGAGGAAAAAGACAGCCACGGACCACCAACATAGTTATTGCACAATTAGCTATAGATAAATCTCATGGAGATTATCCAAAAAATATACTAAATCTTCCTAACCTTAATAAAATTCACTCTCAATTTCCAGTACCAAATTCCCAATAAAGAAGAAAACAAAAAAAACAAAAATGCATTTTAATGTTAGTTTAAGACATACACAAAATTCTAATAATTTTATGTATTTTTTTTCTGCGTAACCAGTCACAAATGATGGCTTCTTTGCTTTAGGCCTCATGTGCAACAAAGATCATCCCTGTTCCACACTGTACAAAATAAATGTACTCCATGCAATGTAATTCTAGAGAAACAAAACCTAGTGTTTAATATTTTGAGATGGATACATTAAAGGTGATATTTCACTGGTGCTGTGAGGTTATACCGGTAATTATGCAGCACATGTATGTCATAAAATGACAGACCCTGGTGATGAGAAAATTCGCATCCATTCAAACTGTCCTTCTGACAGTGCAAAAATTTTCTCAAGACTAACAGGAAAGTCTGTTATGAACTGTCCTTGAATTTAAATGACTACAGAGTTTATCTCTTGCCCTCTGGGCAAACGTGTAGTACACATCAGAATTTTTTTGTCACCTATCCATTTGTAAAACATAAACCCAGCACGAAATGGCTCTGACATAACAACACAGTTTATCTGCCCAGATTCATTCCCACTACTGTTATTTTCTTTCGCTTTTTTTGTCCCAGAAGGAAAAATTCAAATAAGATGAAAAAGTAACACAGAATCACTGACTAACACAGTGAAACTGATGTAGTTAAAAAAAAAAAAAAAAAAAAACAGGTTAAAAAAAAAAACACCATTTTCCAAAGNTTCACATGCACAAGCATGGAGGAGACATCCTTTTATAGCCTGAGGAGCTCCTTAGCCATTAACCAGATTTGAGCTCTGCAGAGATTCCCACTTTGCCCCCGCCAGCAATATCCTGAGGCTTCAAGCTCTGTAAGATCCGGTGTGACGCTCCTGAATGAACCAGGACATCAGCTCATTCCTACCCTCTTTCTGGGTTGTTACTGGACAACAATATTAGGTGCCCCATGGCGATGGAGTTGGATTTCTCTAGGCTGACCCCAAAAAATTAATCAAAGTCTGTTAACAGATGTACAGACCCAAAATATTTTATCCTGAAATCTAAATCATTCAACAAGTCAAATCTCTGCTTGTAGCATCACTTTATCTTTAGAAAGATGTGTGGAGATTTTGGATGGGGTTTTTTTTTGGTCGTTTTTTGACAACAACTGGGTA
>VYZW01021785.1:0-14323 GCA_013401315.1 Balaeniceps rex
GTCCCTTCCAACCCAAAGCATTCTATGATTCTAAGTACTTAAAGTGAACTTTTGCTCTGTCTATCTATTTTGGCAATTTTACTAGTGTCAGTGAAGTTTCACATAGCTATGTGTCTGAAAACTTTAAGCTGTTCCTTTTTATGCAGTTTCCATTTTCTTGAAAATCAGCAAATAAAAAATGAATAGGGCATCTTCATGCTGGACTGTTTGGTTTGGTTTTTCTTAGAATCGTGTATTTTGTGCATCTGTTCTACAGATGTCTATTGACTGCAACAGTTTTCTAATATTACGTTAAAGCTATTGGGAAGTAAGTTTAAATAAGCAGAATATATGAGTTTATACATCCCTTTCTTATTATCAGCTGCTAATATTCTTCTAAATTTCCTCACAGTAGAATCTCCTGTGCATTTTAACTTTTGCAGCAACGAAGAAAAATAAAATAAAACCAACATAGTTTGCTTTTATGAGACTAGCAGCGCACACGGAATCTTTTTTCTGGCTTTCATATGAATTTTGTCCTGAATAAATAAGAAACCCTACCAGAAGCTTGGAATACTCAGAATGCTGCAAAAGTCCTACGTTTAGCTCCAATGACAATGAAAGAATCTTACTGTTCTTGAATGTCCCCTTCCAGATAACCTTGAAGAAGAGGTGGCAGGCATCATTACAGGAAAATAACTGATAATTTATTAAGGGTGAAACTGACCGTTTTGAAAAGGATCCTAATGATGCTTAAATGGAAGGAATTTTTTAATAAGTCTCAAGCTGATCTATGTCAGGTTAATTTATACTTCGTACAAGACAAAAAGAGTATTACACTTGCACTATATATATAATATTTTCAAGGGTAAGGGAATAGACATGCTTTAGATGTTTTTAGTTTGTGGTGGATTTTTTTTTTTAGAAGTAGAACACACGTTAAGTAGTACTTCACATATGATTACATTTTTTGACAACCTGTTACAGGATTTTTAAGTGAGAATAGAAAGCAGAAATTAGAGGGGAACTCTTTGTAAGGGTGAAGGCAGTCAATGCACTCCAATGCTAAACAGCTGTTTTTCTCTTAAATAGATACTGTGAACTAACTAAAAAATCTTTCTCATCTGAGGCTAGACAAGTTTTTCTGGGGGCTGGGGTAGCAGAGGTGTGAATTTTTTTGGTTTTAAAACAATTTTGGTTTTTTTAAGGCCTGTCCAATCTCTTATAATTAATCTTCAGTCTTTTTCATAAGTACATGTTCTATTCTCTTTACACTGGTTCATTTACTACAAAAAAAGATACCACAGCAACTAGCTAATCTGTTTTTTTTATTTGTAAACCTCATAGATAATCTGAAAATTTCATTTGTTTAATTTCAAGCAGCTTTTTTTTTCTCAGCTATAGGTAATCTAGACATTTTCAGAGACTTTTTTATCTTCCATGTTTTCTCATTTGCTTCTGCTTGAAGTCCAAGGAGCTTCCAAAGTAGCATCCTTCAGATCACCAGACCAGGTCTGGCATCCCATGGCCATTGTCAAATCAAAGCTCCATTTGCCAGTTTTCCTGTTAGTTGATTATAGGTGCCATCATCAGCCAACAGAACTATTGAATAGTTAAAGAACAACTCATTAATGATTCTTATTTTGGGACTACATTTTCATTTTTGATTGCAATATTTTAACTGTGTCTGCTTTGAAGTATTTTTTTAAAATTGTCAGAAATGTTGATTGGCTTTTAAAGAATGCTCTTCTTCAGCATTCCTGAAGAAGAAATTTGTATGCATTTAAGCCAGATATATTATTATTAAGTGTAGGAAAGACTGTATTTATTTAAAGTCTGTCCCTTCAAGTTATCCCAGAGCTGACCATTTTGACTATGAAATACTAATTTGTTTGTTTTGCTAGGGCTTTCACAGGGTGATCCAGCATAGTGTAGGTCAGTGATGCCTTGGCTTTCAGCCTGTGTATTTTATAAGGCTCTAAATCTGCCTGTCAAGAGAAAGAACAGAAAGGTAACAACTGCTAGTTAAATCAAATCACATTGACTAAATTGGACAAATTTGGTTAGCCTCTGATGCACCCTGGCCCAAGTCCATGTCAGCAAGAATGATTGTGTTCAATCAAGGCTAAACTCGTGGGTGAACAAAACACAGTCTAAGAATATCACAGAACATGCTGTCTGCAAGCACATCTTTATATGGACAAAAGGATGTTACTCAGACTTGATGTACAGGCTGGAAACAAGCACTAGGATTTTTTCAAATCTTAGAGAAGAGTCTAATCCTAATAAATTAAAAGAAATTTCTGGTTATTTTAGGCATGAAGTTCTGATTTTCAATATATTCAGTTTAAATTTATATCTCCAAGATTTTTTAATTGTCTTTGAAAGAAGGATGCAATAGCAGCAGGAATAGCCAGTGCAGCAGGATCCAGGAATCACAGATCTGTTGGTTTTAATATAGACTTTCAGTAAATAACATTGCATTTATCAGTACTTCTAATCTTAAGAGTTTTTATCAGTATTATAATTCCTGTAAATAGCTGGTATATTACCCACACTGAAAGCAAGATTTCCCACTCTAACATATGATCTCTTTAACAGAGCAGTTACACCTCATAACATTTTCCTATAGGCATAGGAACGAAACAAATATACTGAATTTAACTGCTAATATGAGGGAAAAGGAGAAATTTAAGTTGACCTGGTTTAATAATTTCAATACAAATTTAATTCAGACACAGGATTTTTTTTAAGTTTCTATATAAATTGCATTATAGTACTTTTCTTTTCTTTAAACAGAAATCTGACACTTTAAAACAATCACCCATGATTAATGATCTCATTTTTGTTATCCTCTTTCTTTCAGGCTAGGCCTTAACCTAGCTGTGTTTTGAGTGTACACAATCTTATGACAAGACTCATTTGTTATGTTTGGTAAGCCACACGTGTTCCTTCTTCATGTGATAAATAAGAATGTTAGAAGTCAGAAATACAGTCTTAATGTTAAAAAGGTATTTTCAGCTATGCAATGATATGATTAGCATGGCATGCATTACAGCCTAACATCAACTAATACAGAAATATGTTGCCTCCTGAATGTTAGAAGACCAAGCCTATCATACATTCAATCTCTCCATCTTCTTCATCTTTGGGAACATGCATGGAGTAACATTACAAAATAAAATTTAAAAACACCCAGGTTTATAAATTAAGAAATTAGCAAAAGATCATGCATTTTCCACAGCAAAAGAAGAGTGTTAATGAGTAGGTTGTAGTGAGTCTACTCTCCACACCTAAGAAGGCTTGAGGAGTTAATACTCTTGTTAGAAACCATAAATAAATAAATAATCTTTGGCAGATCCTTTACCTTTCCTAAGATCGTAAAGTATTTCTAACACCATTGACCTTTTGCCCTACTTTCTAATGGGGAAGCTTCTCACACGTATTAGTGATGGCTTTAAGTGTCTTTTCTCCAAGACTGCAGTTCAACTACCTTCTGGGTTATGGGTCAGACCGAAAGGCAGCAGTAACCAAGTCACAAAACTGAGAGTCTGTCCTTAAAATTTTGGTAAGACCACAATTTTGGTATTCCATGTTCGTTGGGGAGAATCCAATCTCTCCTTGTGACGTCAGTATCTTGATAAATGTTTTGGAAAAACCCAGTGAACATTTGGAAAAAATGTGTAGAAGACAGACTGCTGTTTTTTTAAAATAATGTATGTGATAGTCAAATATGACATGAACCAAAAATCTTATAAAATGTCACAGAAAACTGCAGTAACAATTATAGAAAAACAGCCTAGTTTCAATACAGACAGCTATTATGTAAAGAGCGCATGCAAGACAGTATGAAGTGGTGTATTTGGTGTCCATGGTAGTGGGGGGTTGCAGGGCAGCCTCTGTGAGCAGAGGCCAGTGCTACCCCATGCAGGACACAGCCGGTTCCAGCCACTTCCAAATGGCTCCAATGGACCCACCACAGGACACAGCTGAGCTCCTCAGCTAACCTGGTGGTGCCTCTGCAAAAACATATTACTAATAAATGAAATGTTTACTAATAAATCAAAAATCCATTAAAAAGGAGGTTTTAAGAATTGCCTGATTTAGCTATTCTTGAGCACTCAATCAAGAGTAAGTGTGTTTTGATTTTAGTTTACTGTCCTGTTTTGGAACTTTCAACATATGACCAGCAGAGATGACCTCAGAGAACCTGGCTCATATAAACCCAGGTACACGACATGCTGTGTTTTTTCTACAAACTGCTTGAGGAAATCCGTTACCTTGGTGAAAGGCTTATCTCTGTAGCTATACTTCCTTCCCCTGTTCCTTTCTCTTGAAGAAATTAGATGCAGGAAACCCATGTGATGTTCAGTTCACTTGATATTTTTCATTGATGTTTTGATCATAAATAGAATACCTATGCTGCAAAAAAAGCGCTGGTAGGTTGGAGAAAAAGAAATGAGAACTGACCGTTAAGTGAACACACACATAGACACTTGGTATACAAAAAGAATAAACATGACATGCTGACCTTTGGAGAGATGTTTATGATATTTTTAGGAGACCAACTACAAAGCTCCAACCTTTCAAAGAAAACAAACATGAATATAAATAGTTAAAGAATATAAATAGATTATGTTTCCAATATTGTTAAAAAATGCTTCCTGAATTGACAATGGACCAGTTAGTACATATATATCACTATTAATTATATTTTTACCAGTTCCTAAACATTGAAGACGCTGTGCATCTAGTAGATCTTACTGCAAATATGTTTCTATATGCAGACTTAGCTGTTCAAAATAAAAGCATGTCATAATGATTGGTATTTGTGCACCAATTTTAATTTTTGGGAGCCTGTCTTTTTTTTTTCTCTTTAGTATAAACTATGGGTGAAATTAATAACACAGAAGATAAAATACTTCGATGTAAAGACAATACATCTTGGTGCACCCAAAGGGTTTAGAATTGAAATAATCTGAAAATTAATACTTGCTTCCTGTATAATTTTCTCCAAGGTGCAAGGAGAATGTCTTGTCAAATATTGCCCAGATGACTGACATGAGCTAAAAACCAATCTGACCCCCAGAAAAGAAAACAGGTAAACTACTATTTCCATGAGATATTTTTAAAATAATTTATTTTTCAAATAAAATATGTACATCTTTTAAATGCTATCATTTTAGTTTTAAAAGTTACATAACTATTCTCATGATGAGTTAATCTGCTGGTGTTTTAGAAAACATGTTATAAAAGAGAGATATAAGCAATATCTGTATTTCTTCTTACTATGAACTCCAACAAAATTCATAAATTGTTTTGCATCTTATGAGATGAAACAAGGAGAGTAATTCCTTGCTGATGTCATGCTATGAAAAAAATACAAACATAAAAACATTTAGAAGTACAGCTGAAAGAAAGAAAAAAAAAAAGACATTCTGTTATGCTTTACACATCAAATAAACCCTGTATTTTATGTCAATGTACGAAGGGTAAGGATACAGCTTTCCATCTCTACATAAAGTATTACAGTTACCACTTAGCCTTGAATAAACATATAACCAAACAGGCCCATAAAATCCCCACAACATTTATGTCAAGAGTATCCCAGGGACAACACATACTATCCAGTACAGAAGTTAAATGAGCCAGTATTTAAGGATGTTTTGCAAAGATATTCACTTTATCTTCCAAAACCTGTAATTCGGGGATTGTTGAAAAATGTGCTGACAAAACTTATATAAGGTTATGTATTTCATTGAAAATGTTCCTCATTTTGTTTCCTTTGCTCCAGAGTTGAGATCTTATGTTTTCCAGATATACTAATATTTGCCTTGAACAATACTAGCTAACCCAAGCACTTAAAATTAATATGAAAAATTAATTATCAAGTTCTATTTCAGGTTACCAAAGCAAATCTAACAGGATCCGTTCCCTTTTTACAGCTCCTGTTTTCATTTAATTGTTTTTCCTTAAGTTTCTGTTATCTTTTTACTCATTGAAATAGCTCTGATTCCCATATCTAAACGTATTTCTCTTTATCTGTTTAGCAATAAAATAATACTATAAAAAGCAAGGTATTTTTCACATAAGGACACATTCCCATCTGGCAAAAAACTAGTCAGCCTTCTCCTTTTTAACAATATCTGAAGGCAAATTGATCAAAACAGCCTGATATATGCTAACAATTACTTTGGAGACATCCTCAGGAGACTATTCTGTGCTGTGAATTCTAAATGGACAGGAGATTGCTACCTTGGAGCTTCAGGGTACATCAGCACAATATAACTGTGGTTGGTGCAACTCTAAGCTTACAATAACAAGCCCTACTGAGAGACAGAATATAATTGCACAGACTTACTACCAACTTTACATGCAGACACAGTTTGCTTTGTAAGTCTAGACCCAGCTTGTTTCTGCCAGCAAAATAACACATAGATATACCTTAAATAGAAGATCTCCAGTCTTCAGGCGTTGGCTTTATTTCACCCTCCTTATTGTGTAAGAACAGGCAGCCCACTACCACGTGTGCTGGATGCTGTATGTTTCCATCATGAGTTGTTTAACTCTCCCCAAATCTAGTCCAAACAATCCAAATACTTTTCCCACTCTTTTAGTTTCTAGTCCAGGCATGTTAAACTTAAACACAGTACCCCTCCATAGAATAGGATACCACTTCGAAACTGGGGGAGGGGTGGGACTGGGGAGGAGGGTGCAGAGGGGAGCCTCCTCCATATGAGTGAGGGTGAAAACAAAAGGAACTCAAAGAAATCAAGTATGTTATGAAAATAAATAAGTGCTGTAGTTTTAAAACACCACAAAGTAGATCTGCCTTTAAAACTTGTCATTAAACATTAGTCTTAGTATTTTACTTTCTTCTTACTATTCCACCTTACTGCAGAGATTTTTAATAACAAAATTAACCACCACACCCTGTGTGGCAATGATTACATACTGTCTACCTGCATGAATAAATTGAAGACAGCATAGCTGTCTGATGCCTATTGTTAGTCAATGACAAGGAAGAAGTAAAAAGATTGAAAAGCTTGTGAACTACGTAGAAAGATATTGAAAGCAAGGTGTTATCATTTTTGTTTAAGTAAGCATCTAATTAATAATATATTACTATACTATACAGTAAAGTAATATAACATAAAACCTCCAAACCTAGTGTATCATGGAAATGCATTAGTACATTATTTTGCCTTTTCCTGGTATTAGTTCAGAGCATAGTGCATTACCATTCTTGTGTTAATGCCATATACAGATAAATATTATTTAAAAACTATTTTTGGTTTAATGTTTTTTGTGTCAATATAATTCTTTATGACAAGATATTATTAATGTTACCAGATTGCTCACCTGAAATATTTAGCTAATTTACTAATAGCTTCTCAGCACAGTATTGATTACAGCAAGAAGACAGAAATGTGCATAAATTTGCTGTTTCTTGTACAAGGAAGTATAGAAGCTCTCTTACATTTTGTGTTGTTAGAACTCGCTGTCTTTTTTCCATATTTTTTTCTCTCCCCCACAGCCACCTCTGCATCGTCGCTTTATGAATACTGAAACACATCACTGAAAGAAGCAAACACAGTTTAGCAAACATTCCCTAACCACTGAGCCTGTCAAACATTTCTGATCACAGTTCTTGCTGGCAGTCAGCCTTCAGCTGTTTAAAAGTGTGACACACAATTTTCCATTCTTCTCTGTAAAATCACATCACTCTTTAAGGTTAAGTTTGTAACAAAATTATAAAAGTGATTTGAAGATGATCCTGACGTTTTTTTTTCATGTGACTAGCCCCCCACTGCCTTTCAAGACCAAAGCCTAAGAACAGAGTTCTTGCAAGATGAAATAACTGCTACACATGTTCCCAAGGAAATTTCAGAAGATGCTGTCTCTTTTTAAGTAGATGTGGTCACAGTTCTTTCTGAAGAATAAATTAGTCAGATTCTTTTCTGCAGTATCAAGTTTAAATTACAGACATTTTCTTTGGTAGAGAAATAAGAGACTTTCAGATCATATTTGATGATATTATTCAATATCTTTATTTAATTACATCTCAAAAGTAGGTAAAAATTCAGTATGTTAAGACACACCATTTAGCTTTTTCAGCTATTATTTTAAAGTTTGCTTAAGTTAATGAATATTAACAACCTTCAGAAGATTGGTTAGTATTGGATGAATATTTAAAAAAATGTAAATTAATATAAAAAAGACCCCTTTTAATTTTTAAACATTTTAAAAAATGGGTTTCTCGCCCTTTTATGTGTACTCTGTGAATCTGCTATCATTAAATTTTATATAAATAGTCTTAAATATTTTTCTTATTTCCAGTTTGCTTAGGATGAGGAAATTTTTTTTAATATTTTCAGTCTTGTAATTAAACTTTTTGAAATAATGATGTTATTGTTGAAAAATGAAAATGCGGTGACCATGAGAAGTTAAGCTAGTTTTTTGTTGTTTGTTGGGGTTTTTTTTTCCAAAAAAGGGCTTTACTTAAAACAAGAGACATGTAATTACAGTCAAGTTGAAATTAGCATTTCTTAATTGTAATGTTTTATTTGTTCCTGAATACTTTTAATATTGAAATTGTTTACTCTGTTTTTAAAACTTACTGAAAATTATAAAACAGAAAATACATGTTGGTAACATTAATGCCTACTAATCTGATAACATTATTGCCCCATAGTAATGTACAACCATATTTAAAAACTGCTGAAAGGTTTGCATCCATAGGAAGAAGGAAATGCAAAAATTTGTGCAGTCTGTACAGGTTTTATTCTTTGTGTACGACTATGATTTTGTCATTTTTGTCTATAGTCCCTTAGCCAAATAGCTGTTGTGAGGTTTGTTTTTTTTCCTAGCTATATTAGCAGATATATATATTAAAAAGGGACTTTAAGGGCAAGAAAGCAAATCTGATAAGCTAGTAAGTTTTCATGTAGGAGCTGATAGGGAATGTTTAATGTCTAGGCCCAGAGTGAAACTAGGTATTTAGAGATATGGAAAAACTAGTGGCAGGGAAGGTTTCCAATGAATGTGAATGCCACATTTATTTCTCATAAAAATGCATAAGTACAAAGAATATATACTTTACCCCAGAAATTTCCTAAAATACAGTTTAAAAGCTAATGAGTAACTACTGTTAATTTAAAAATGGAAAAACTTGACTTTACTTTAAACAGTCTATGTATAAATGTATAATTTTTCAGTGAGAGGAGTTACCCATGTGTCTACAAAATTTACAGTGTATGCAGTTGACACATGCAGTTTCAGGGGAAAAAAGAAGGGAAATACTAAGGTTATTTTTCTGTCACCACAGAAAATAAATTTTACACATTTATTCTGAATAATTTGTAAACATCCTAAAGTGTTGTTCACTGAAAATATATGGCTAAGTCCTAATCATAAATATATTTAATCTTTACAGATAATTTATGCACTATTAGAAACACAATAAGTCAAATTAAATATGAATAATAAAAAACTGACATAGGTATTGGTGAAGAATAAGAAAATAAATAAATACAGATGCTAACCAAAACACAGACAGTATTTTCCCCATTGTGAATTGTAATTCTTCTAAGATTCTTCCTCCCCAGTTGTCACAAAACCAAAAACAAAAGGTCAGCAAAACCATCTGCAGACAGTGAGGTAGACCAGGCCAGGCCCAGAGGTTGGTAAGCAGTGATAAGAAGCCTAGTTGAAGGCCGGTAACTAGCGATGTACCCCAGAGGCCAATACTGGGTCTAATCCCATTCAAAGTCTTCATTAGTGATCTGGAAAATAGGTAAGTAGAGGAGGTGTAGCCTTGGCTGCAATTACCATGAGACAGGACGGTTTGACATCCTGCAATGTTTAAGATCTTGAAGTGAAGAGAGCAAGTAATCTAAAGCCCTAAACAAAGACCTGTGGCTTTATGAGGGTGGATTTCTGCTTGTCCAGAGAAGTGGCAAGCAAGATTCTGTTCTTGGTAGTTCTAAAGAACAAAGGAGCCCAGAAGAATTGGTTAGTCTTTGAAGACAAGTTCCTCAAAGCACAAGAACAATTCACCCTGGTCTATGAAGCATAGTAAAAGGCCAGCTTGGCTAAACAGGGAAGTCCTCCCTGTACTCAAACACAAAAATGATGCATATGGGAGGTAGTAGCAGGGACAGACTATCAAGAGTGAGTACAGATGCAATCTCAAGCGTGTAGGATGAAATTACAGCCAAAGCTCTGCTGAAGCTAAAACCAGAGAGGTATGTTAAGTGTAACAACAAAGGCTTCTACAGATATGTCAGCAGCAGAAGGAAGACCAAGGAAAATGTTGCCCCATTGCTGGATAGGGCAAGGAATCTAAAGCCAAAGGAAGTGGAAAAGTTGGAGGTTCTCAGTGCCTGCTTTGCCTTGGTCTTTACTGGCAAAGTCTACTTTCAGACCTCCCAAGTCTCTCTACCTAGTCACAAAGTTTGAGGGATGGGGCACAATTCATGAGAGAAGAGGATTGAATTAGGGATGACTTATGTAAATTGAACATACACCAGTCCACAAGGTGAAAGAGATGCATCCAAAAGTTCTGAAGGAGATGGCCAATGTCATTGCAAGGCTGCTGCATATCAACTCTGAAATGTTATGTGAATTGCAGAGGTCTCCAAAGTCCAGAAAAAGACAAACGTATCAGCCATCTTCAGGAAAAACAAGAAGGAGGATCCAGAGGATCCTGGGAGTTGGACTAGATGACCTCTAAAGGTCCCTTCCAACCCAAAGCATTCTATGATTCTATGACTGCAGGTGGGTCAGTTTCGTCTCAGAACTTGGGAAGATTATGGAGGAAATCCTCATATAGCCCATTTCCAGGCTCATGAAGGACAGAGAGGTGATTATTTTATGATACATAGTGTATTTGGAACCTTGCAGAAGACACTATATAAGGAATTAGTGACTTTGGGCAAGACGTGTTTGCTCTATTGGGCCCTGTACTTAAGGCTTGAGAAGCCCATATGTTAGCATGAGTAAGTACTGTTTAACTCCATGTATGCAACGCTGTAAGGGAACATGCTGGAATGTCCCATACTGCTCTGTGCTGTGCTCTAGTGGATAGCATGAAAGTGATAGCATTCCTACTTGTCAGGAGAAGGTACGTGGTTTGGTTTGTTACATAAGATAAAAGGCACCACAGCACCAGAGAGAGATAGAACCTCTCCATAGATGGGATTTGCGCAGTGTGCCGCGGAAATTCATTCAGATTCTGTCTGATGCTATGCAACAGTGGGGCTCCCAACAAGTGATGGCACATGATTTACTCACTATCTATATTTTTCTTCCTCTTTCCATCTTATTATTAAAGCAATTCTGATTCACTATTTGCTGTCAAGCTTTTCTTATTGAGGTCTGGAAAGAACCCTGCACCCTTCCCACCCCACTAGTTCAGAATACATGGTCACAATCAGAAATTGTTTCACCCATTTATTAAATCAGTCATTAAAATTAGAACTGCCTTCCTTCCAACTAAACTGAGTTTTTAAACCTTTAAGGTGCCAAAGACTATCAGAAATAGATAATAAAGCAATAGCGTAGTACACTGTTGCTAAAATTGCTAATTGCTAACACAGCTGCTTAACAACTGAAGTAGAAGAAGTAAAAGAATAAGAAAATTGGAATTCTAATTTCAGTTTTGAGTAAGAATTTCAAAATATAATTTTTTTAATCTGGGTCATTCAGAGAAAAATGGAATATTGCTAAAATATGCCCTAAACTCTGGCAATATAGACTGGTATAAAAATTAGATCCAATACATTTTTCAATGAATTCTGTTATACTTGTATTCCCTGCATCAAATGTATAACGTTAGCTACCTCTTACTATTGCTAGAAATGGATATTTGAATAAAAGTGTGTGTAGAAAATCTAATATTTACACAAATAACATTCTCTTCTTCAAAATAAAAATAACTCAGTACAGGGATGTTTATCTGTATTCTTATTTTAAAATGTTAAATGAATCTTTTTGATAAAAAGAAAAAGTGGTTGATAATACATTTAATAAGTTTAGTCTTTGAATAATTTCTCAATCTAAGATATTGTTATCTTGCATCAGTATCAAATGCTCAATATTACAGCAAGGTTCAGCAGGCTCAGCTCTGTTGCTCTGGACATCTGGCACATATGATGAACAACAAGAATGCCTTAAGCCATTTTTTTATACCTATTAAAAGCATGGTGAATGGCTGACATGTAGGCCATTGAAGTCTTGCAAGGACATGCTCAAAGCAAATCCTCAGCTGTGCGGTACCAGCTCCACAAAGTGAGAAACTACACCTAAAGACCATTTGTAATAGCAAAGATTGTGCACCATTGCCTTGAGAGCTTTTGAACAAACCTGGAACGACAGAATGACTTGGTGCTGTGCTACTGCTCTATAGAAATGCATGCATAGTGTGTTTAAGAAAAAACATCTGTGGCATTTGTGACTGCTAACATGCTGTGACAATCTGACTAATTTTTCATCAACCAAGCTAAAAAACAGGGAATCCTCAGCTATTAAAATAAAAGTATACTTATTACATATTTTTTACAAAGATTAGCCCATTCTAAGCAGATTAAATTACCATCCGCCATATTCAAATAGAGCCCTATCTAGCAATCCTTTGCAAGCCTAACTTTCAGGATTTCAACTGAGTTCTACACATCAAGCACCCTGAATACAAACTGAAAGAGCTGCAGTTTTGAAAACAGTTGGAAACACAAGTATTAAGCTGAAGACCTTCAGCTAGTCAGGATGTGCATTGTTTTATGTTTACACTGGATTCGATGTCATAAGAGTTTGTATTTTAAAGTGTACTTTCAGATGGCGTTATTATTTTTGCTGTTAATTTCACTTATATAAGTTGTCTTTTAAACAACTGAATATCCATTGATATTATTTAAAAAAAACTTTTAAATTTTGAACACTTTAAAACTAGATTTTATCTAAGGGAAGGGGGCGTGATTTATTTCATTGTATAGATGATTTGTGTATCTCTTTTCTATATCAATATTTTTCAGCAAAATCCAGAAGAGTGAGCAAGCATGGTAAGAACAATATTTTCTCTACCTTTAGGTTTAAATTTTCGGTCTCTTAGATCCCAGTGAGCAAAGTAGATGAAATTTCCTCCTTATGGAGCCAATCATTAATAATATGAATATAGTAGAGAGAAAGAGTGGAGGTGATCATTGCTAGCAATCAGAAGGGGAAGTAAGTATATGGTGGAAAACAAATCCTTGAGTGTTGACTTTAATATGGTGCTATTTGAGAAAAGACTGCATATGTTAGTGTATCATTCCAGCAACCTTGATTTATGCTGGAGTATTGTGCAGTCAGAAAGGCTCCAAAAAATATTTATCACTTTTCTTTCACATCTCATACTTACGAATGGTCAAATTCTCATTTAAGATTGAAATTTGGCAGAGAGGTCTGTAGTCTGGGTTACTGAATTGGATTTTATTAGATTACTAAAACAGAAGCTCAGACATTGAATGCTTGGATTTGTTGTAATGTTTTACTGCAGTCAGATAGATATTACCAGTTAGAAAGGTACAATACTTACAAGCAACAATTTCCTGGGGCATCTTGGCGGCTGAGGGAATATATATTATTTGTGAAAGAAGCACAGATAGAATTAAATGACTTGTTCAAGTAATTAAAATGTAGTACTTAGATTTAGGAAAGTTGATTTTCCTGTGAAAAATGATGTGTTTCAGCATATGAGTTTGAAAGGCATGGGTGCTTTCCAATTTGAAAAAACAAAAAACAAAAAAAAAGGATAAAACACTTTAACTTTTCTTCCTGATCCAAAATGGAATTTTTTAAAGAATTAATTTTATTGGAAATAAAATTAATAATTAATTTCACTACCTCAGGACTCGCTTAGTTACATTCTACTATGGGTCATAGAATCTTTTGGGATAAATCATAGAATCATAGAATGCTTTGGGTTGGAAGGGACCTTTAGAGGTCATCTGGTCCAACCCCCCTGCAGTGAGCAGGGACATCATCAACTAGATCAGGTTGCTCAGAGCCCCATCCAACCTGACCTTGAATGTCTCTAGGGATGGGGCCTCCACTACCTCTCTGGGCAACCTGTTCCACTGCTTCACCACCCACATTGCAAAAAATTTCTTCCTTGTATCTAGCCTAAATTTACCCTCCTTTAGTTTAAAACCATTACCCCTTGTCCTGTCACAACAGGCCTTGCTAAAAAGATTGTCCCCATCTTTCTTATAGGCCCCCTTTAAGTACTGAAAGGCCGCAATAAGGTCTCCCCTCAGCCTTCTCTTCTCCAGGCTGAACAATCCTAACTCTTTCAGCCTGTCCTCGT
>VYZW01021785.1:24997-56668 GCA_013401315.1 Balaeniceps rex
TGAAGCTGTAAACCACTGCAAGGCTTTTCTGCAGGGACATAAGTGTGGAATCCCAGAATGATCTCTCCAAGGATTAAATATTTGTGTTCTGTTTTGCTATACGAAATTTCCTACTAGGGAGTCACAGAAGTGATGTTATAAAGGAGAATTTGTTTTTCGTTAATACTGTGTATTCTGAGGATCTGTACCTTAACAGGTGAGATAATATCAAAGACTGACTCTGGATGAGTACAAGTTTCATGCTGCTGGACTTCCCTGATAATTTTGGCAGAATAGATGATGATTTTTTAATATTTATTTTTTTATACTCTTACCATTAATATTAATCAAACTTTCTAGGGTAAACAAAAAATGAATAACAATTTTCCCCAATCTATTCAAAGGAATAATTACTGAAATGTACCAGTCCAGTTTCTTCAATCTTCTTTAATTCCAAAATTCACTTAGATGAAAATAGATCAACTTCCAGTGGTTTACAGCTTCAATGTACAATATATTGAATCCTGAATGTAAAGCGTATGTTTGCATCTTTGCACAAATTTATGTGTAGGATATATTTACCTGTTAAAAATATCTGTATTATATCCTTCCGCAGCAATGAAGAACTCATGAAATAGCTGAATTGGCTTCTGAAGTAAACGAGGTTCAAACTAGAGCCTAAATCTACAGTGTCATATGCTCAAACATGTTAAGAAACAAAGCGAAAGGCAAAACTGTTGTATATTTCTCAGCATTCAAAAGTGATGGCAATGAGTCCTTCTGCTTTACTCATTTTTTTGTCTAATGTGCACCCTAACATTACAAAGTAAGAAGGTTCTTTGGGATTAAATCTTTCAAATAATACACACAGATGTTCAAATTACCTCCTACAATAACATTAGGTTGCATATGCTACAAAATACTAATTACAGCCCAGAGGAATAATTCTTTAAAAATTGACCTCATAAATTTTGCTTAAGGATTCGAAACTAACAATCCTTTGTAGTTTATGATTAACTGTACGCATAAATTAATAATAATAAAATGATTACATATTTTCTGAGGCTTACTAACGTTACTATACATGAAGAATAACTGATTATTCATCACTTCTATTCTGCTAACATAGGGTATCTCAGGATACAAAATTTTTTTGCAGTACCTATATTTTAAAGGAATAACATGTATTGTTTAGAGTTCCGTTCTTCTATAATTCACATCCAAAACTTCTGGAGATTTTATTCCTTTTTAGATAAATATATGTTAGGAGGAAGAAGAACAAGATTGTGTGACCATTACATCTGAATTTTAAATACTTTTCTGTCATAAGTTCCTGCTTTTTAAAGAAATGTAGATTCATAGCAATAAAGTTTGTTATAACATTTATAGTCCAAAAAAACAAACATGAAGTAAAGAACTTTCTCACATCAAACGTTTTTTTACTGACACATATCATTTCTGGAGCCAAGAGGAAACTCTGCTTAGAAAATTGTGCACTTTCTGTAAAACTTACAAGAAGCAATGATGCTATACAAAAAACAGAAAGAAAATTGCTTTATCTTAATCCACAAAGAACACAACTGAATCCACATGAAGTCTGTGATTGAATCATAACTGGCCAGTTTTGAAAAGAATTTTTTTTTTTCTATGGTACTCTAAGAATCAACAAGAGTTCTTCTCAGTGATAAGAAAAGTTAACTTTTATTATATTTAACTAAAATAATAAAATTCCATTTTACAGTTTTTATGAAATATTATTATTACTACTAATAAAAAAGAATTAATTTTCTTTTTAAACATTTATTATATTGATTAGGGGATATTTAAAGGAATAGAAGAACTTTAAGATGGACAGGTGAATTTGCAAAGTAACATTTGATATTGTCTCTATTGGCAATATAGCAATCTAAAATGTCTATTTGCAGCAGTAAAAGCAGTGACAGAAAAATCTATTTAAAATATGAAAATTATTTTACATTTCATTCTAGAATAAAATTGTGACACCATAAGCATCCAAGCAGACCCTGCATAGTTGGATTCTATATGCTTTTTAAACATAAGAAAAAAATCCCCAGTATGCAAGTGCTTATGAAAATGAAATCAGGTAATATTGGCAGAGTGGCTGCTTTATTACATTTGCTAAACTTGAATATGTCAAATTCAAAAGAGAAAGAGTGTGGTTATAGAAGTGCTGAATCTCTTTATTTAGAGGTCTCACTTCTAGGCACTAATAAATATTAGGCATTTTAATTCTTGTTTTGGTTATGCTGAATATCATAGAAAAAATCACTTATTTTATCAATTCTATTTTGATTACTTTTTGTCTGACCTCCAAGTCCCTGAAACTCATACCTGTGCATTCAGACCAAGTTTGGTGTCACAATTTTAGAACAACAGATGTCACAATAAACTAAAGGAATGCAAATAATTTATAACAACATGTGGATAGAATAGAAAAGAATCTAAACATATATTCTATCGTTTCAAAGATCCTGAAAAGAAAGGAGATCATTAAATGAAGGTTGACCTAAATATCCCAGATCATACCATTGTTATGTCATAGCTGTGGGGTTTTATCCAGGTACTGAAACTCATTTTCCCTGCNAACTTTAACTATTTGATAATCATTTTCTCTTTCCTTGCCTTCCACTAACTGGAAGTTGCTGTCAGTCGTGCATTTTGAAATATAACTAATTGTGTTTTGCCCTCCAGAAAATGTGGATTCCACATTCTCCATGGAAAGCTGTTTTGCTGTGAAATTTTTTTAGGGGCCAGAAATTATCTGATATCAAAGCTGAAATATTTAATTTCACTTTCCAGTCTTTGGATTTTGTTATGCTTTTGTCATAAATGCTTAGACACCTCTGCTCCAATATCAAATACTTTTCAATATAAAAATTATAATTATCAATTCACCCCCTACATTTGTTTCAATTAACTTATTTTTACAGTCTCCTCATTAATTTTTTTTACCATCTCTATTTTTTCCCTTCCTTTGAATTTACTCGCTTAACTTGAACACAGGTGCGCATAAAAGTAGAGTACTCTGTTATCATTCCACAATGATAACTTAGAACTTAAATACATTTCCAACCTCTAGTAGGCTTTTATCAGTCTATTCCTCATTAGATAATTGTTTCAGTGCTCATGTTGATGTGATTATCTACTGCGCGCTCCTATAAATCAGTTAAAAGAAAGAAAAGAGAGAGGAGAGGAACTAGTCATTATTTCAGCTCCCAAATGTAATAAGTTTCCTGTGGCGTTATTAAAGACATACCTTTGGATTATGACCATATTAATGGGTAATTGAGAATACTTTTTAATGGTAACATTTCTTCATTATTAACATTCTAGGATCCATCATACTATGTGTAAATCTCTTAAGGTAGTATTATTAACCCAGTAATGGATAAAAGGAAAAAAAACGCAAAACAATTACAAATATCCTTGCAACATAGTGTTTTTAGTATATGTTGTTAGAATAGCTAAATTGAGATCATTAATTAAAACTATTTTTATCATTGTTTATTTCAAAAAATATCTATAAAATAACAAATAAAGAACTAATTTTCCTTCCTTCAATGTCTATTTTGGGTGGGTTAGTTACATAAATAGTACTAACTGGGTTTTACTAACACTGTATCGTTGAGATTGTCTTAAAAAAATTCTCCTTTGCGGGAGTGTCCCAAAGGGACACAGTCTGTTATCATTGAATTTCATGAGTCTCATTCTGCTCTAAAAATATATTAAAAAATAAAAATTAAAAAAAGGCTTCTTAAGCATGTCATAATTCTAAAATATATCAGAACAGTCACTACAGTATAAACTTAATAGCCATAGCTGTAATAGCTACATTATAACCCAAACCAGAAATAGCATGTTTATAAACAGAGAAGTTTTTTTTTCCCCCTTTCCTAATGCCATTGTTTGTTTGCTTGTTTGTTTTCTTTTGTGAACCAGTTTAGTGAAAAATAGTTCTGGCTAAATAGAGGAATATTATTATTTGAGAGATCTGCTGTGTTGCATTAACAATTTTTCGTTATTCACTTTATTGTTTGGGATTTTATTAATAGGATCTTGAAATAAAATAAAATTATTCTAGGCTTATGGTGTTGGAAAAAATCAATAAAACAATAATTACTTTTATTTGTCAAGAGTGTTTGAAATGAAGATAAAAGTAACATTCATAGAAATATAATTAAGGAAAAAGGTAGAAAGGACATGAATGATTAAGACTGATAACTTCAGTCTTAATAACTAGTCTTGAGTCTTGATAACAGTCTTCAGTCTTGATAACTAGTAGGAAGCTAGTTTATTTAAAGCAGTTAGATATACCATAGTGAGGGAGAAGGGGGGAGAGAGAGATGTAGAGACTATTAAGAATGCTTATGTCAAGGTCCATTTCTGTTCAACTGATTAAAAAGGGCTTGTTTGGGAACTTTTCTCCTAACTCAGGCACATAACTTAGATGTCTGGAATTATGTGGTATAAATATTCATGAACACATTCATACTGCAAATATGTCATCCTGCATCTTTGTGTTTTTAGAACAAATGATTTATAAACACTAAAGAAAACAAAATGGGTAATGTATTAAAGTAATAAAAGTCTTGAAAAAAACTGTGAGTATTGTAACTTAGAGATATTTCATACCCACTTACCCATTTTAAAATGCTAACAGAGATTAATGGCTTAATATGACATCTAGGGAGAAAAATACAGCAAAAACCCCTCTTTCTTGAAGAAGGAATAAAAGCCAGAGCAAACAAAGAAATTAAAGAAGACAGCAAGCTACAAAGCAGTTGTGTAGAATGGTGGTAAAGAATGAATGCTCTTCCTTCTTCCTCTTTTGGGACTTACGACAGAAAAAAAATGCCCTTCCTTTTAGTGCTTGCTGGAAGAGGAAAGAGTTTTATTTTGGCACATATTTTAAAAGAAGGGGGAATGAGCTGTTTGTGTCACTATTTGTGTGTTCAACTGTTCTTCTGTTTCACTAAAATTGTGTAGTCCAATCAGTTTTTACTAGTGTTGTCACTGCCAATGCATGTGTGAAAAGTTTCCTGTGATAAAACTTGAGAGAACTGTGCTTTTTCTTGTACTGGTCCTTCACGTCCTCCTCACACATGTTGTCAATGAAACTTTCTTTTCTATCTCTTTTTTATGTCATAAATACATTTTTAATATATGCAAGGAAACTTTTTATAGTGAATGAAGTGTTTAGTGTTTCAGATTAAAATATCAAAAAAGATATGCTGATAAACATATTTCTTTCCTCCAGGAAATTAGCTTTTATACTTGACCTAGCAACAGGACACCAAATTAATTGTTTTCCATAGGGGCTATTAATCAGAGTTGTGACAATTTCCCATAATACACTACTACAGTAATTGAATATTGCCATTCACTTTTAATACAATCTAAATCACAGAGCAAAGTTAAATGCTGTAGACAGAAAAGAGTGTAAGATTTTGAAGATGTTCCATGCACTAATTGCTAAGCCATGATGGCATGTTCATTTATTATAGGCTGTTCAACTGTTAATTGTG
The DNA here is from genome assembly GCA_013401315.1 of Balaeniceps rex. NCBI lineage: Eukaryota > Metazoa > Chordata > Aves > Pelecaniformes > Balaenicipitidae > Balaeniceps > Balaeniceps rex. The sequence continues at coordinate 30,523 of VYZW01021785.1, forward strand.
TGTGGTGATACAGTTCATTGCAGTTTCTCATTGAACAAGTTACAAAGGTTAACTGCATCTGAGTTGAAAAACAAATCATCTGAAAAATAAATAAATTGCACAATTATATGATTTTAACTCATTGATGAACTGTACATATAACAAAAATACAAAGATTATTCAGTACTCCGTAAAATTGGCTCAGTTTTTTTAAAATAAAGGTTTAATATATCAGCCCACAAACATCAAATAAATAAAGCAGATCCTTCATGTCTGCTATACTTAAACTTTTGGAGAGAAATAGGATTTCTTTTGCAAGTTAGTGCTCAGAACTAAGTCACAGCTAGCCTAAGTCTTAAGATTTCTTTTAGTGTGCTACTGAACTCAAATGTACTACCTTGCTACATGCTAAATAATTTCCTGGTTAATATCTATTTTTAAACATAATAACATATTAAAACCACTCTATCTGCAGCTCCTGAACATAAGATAGTTGAGGCACCCCAAGACCATTTGTATACTCTGAAATATTGGGCATTCTGTGGGAACTTTAGCATTCTAGTTTTAAGAATGATTACAGATAGCTGCTTCTCTGTTTAATATGAGACAAGTTTTAAGGTCAACATAACGCTAATGTTTGAAACTCATCAAGTAGTCTATTTGTAACAGCGGAACAAAATTTTAAAAGCATAACCATTGCTTTTATTTATGAAGAACTGAATAAAGACAACTCTGAGAAAATCAAATTACATATCTGACCAGAAGGACTGGAATATCAATGTTTTACTTAATGCAGTAAAATATAGACTTTTAAGAAACCTCTGAATTTTAGAGGCTTCTTAAAACAAGATCTCGGATCTTGAATCTATTTTATTCTAAAAGAAAATATGTTCATTTTTTAAAACTTTAAGGTGGTCATATACCTTCAAACCTATTAATTTAAAAAATGCACAGAGCTAGAGTATTCATCAATACAGACAAGTAAAACTGAAAATAAACAATATGCTGAAGTGAAGGTCTGTGACTGCAATTTAGATCAGAAGTAACAATTTCAAGGCAATCATGAGTATAGCATTAGAAATAATTCGATATATATTTCAGGTTCAATCCCAGCTTTGCAAATATTTGTTTAATATATTGACTTCACAAGTTTTGTACTTCCTTCTCTCATTTATATTTTGATTTTTTTTTAAATTGTTTTAATAGTAAACAACATTTTTAGATTTTAATATGTGATACATGCCTACATCATTTATATTGTCTAGTTCCTGTTTACCACAGTGGTCTACTATATTGAACCTGTCTCATGAAACCACTGACCTGACCTATCATGTCTCTTCTGTCTTGTCATTGAAGCTGATATCCTGCTCTCTGCTTGCCTTCATTTCAGTCCTAAGGGTTGTTATCTTAAAGCTCCTTGTAAAGCCTGCAGTGTACAACTGTATACTAGCTCATTCAACCAACTGAAGCAAAAATCACAGAAAGCCAGAAGTCATGGGTGTGAAAAGAAAATCTCAGGAAAAACACAAAACTCAGGACTCTGGTGACAGCTTCTGTGACAAGTATTCATCCTTCTTGATGAGGAAGCTCTTTCTTACTTCTTTTTTTTTAAATGCCATTTACCCATAGATAGCATTGAGTCTGTTGTATACAGTATCTGTCATGAGCCTTTGTGTAATGGGAATAAAATTAATTCTTGTTACCCTTTATGTAGTACTGTGCTTGATATTCAAATCTAATGTGTTCTTCACCAGTTGATTGTGGACTGTTTATAATATCTAGTAGTCACTTGTAGAAGATGCCTGGTAGATACTTTAGCCCGGCCTGTCCTAGCAATCTTAAATCTTTGACTACCTGCTTGCTGAGTAAAACGTCACAGATTTTTCCATTTCAACAAGGCTTTCAGAATGAGGCCTCAACTGCAGTACAAAATTTATCATCACATTAATGTCAGGTGCTAGGTATGTGAAGAAATGGGTATACATCTGGAAAATCTGTATTCAAAAAAGGAATAATACCTGTTTTCTAATTGTCGTGGTTTAGCCCCAGTCGGCAACCAAGCACCACACAGCCACTCACGCACCCTCCCCCTCCCCAGTGGGATGGGGGAGAGAATCGGAAGGGCAAAAGAAAACTTGCGGGTTGAGATAAAAACAGTTTAATAATTGACATAAAATAATAATAATAATGATAGTAATAAAATTGCAATGAAAAGGAGAACGAAAGAGAGAGGGAAAAAAAACAGAAAAAAAAAACCAAGTGATGTAACTGCTCACCACCCGCCGACTGATGCCCAGCCAGGCCCCGAGCAGCGATCGCTGCCCCCCGGCCAACTCCTCCCAGTTTCTGTACTGAGCATGATGTCATATGGTATGGAATAGCCCTTTGGTCAGTTTGGATCAACTATCTTGGCTGTGCCCCCTCCCAGCTTCTTGTGCACCTGGCAGAGCATGGGAAGCTGAAAAAGAAAGTCCTTGACTAGGGTAAGCACTACTTGGCAACAACTAAAACATCAGTGTGTGATCAGCATTCTTCTACTAAATCCAAAACACAGCACTATGCCAGCTACTAGGAAGAAAATTAACTCTAACCCAGACAAAACCAGGACACTAATTCAACTTTAATTATCTATAATCATCAGTTAGTATAACCATCACCTGTGATATATAGGAGGTCAGATTAGTAAATCATAACAAGTCTTATGGTTTTATCCAATAAGCTATAAAACATGCATATTCTAGGCACAACATTGTGAGGAATCTGTTTTCATTAGGGAAGAATCAAATAACAGCTGAAGGTAAGAACAAATTGACTGTAACCTGTGGGCACATAACATTTATTATCAGTTTGCTCCCACCCCCACATAAGTAATTTTACTTCATAACCTTGAAAGAATGCTTTGTAGGTTGTCACACAGTGAAGCCCCTTTACTGTAACAATAAAGCAAGATACTGTAGAGACCTTTGTATCTCCAATAAACTAATTCATATACTGTTTGAAAAAGCTATTGACTTATGTGTCTAATCCTAATAAAATTTGCTTTTTCTATATGCAATGATTTTTTTTTTCATTTTTGGTACATTGTTCCATAGGGTCTGCTTTTGTCAGAGCAAGTATTTACGTAGAAATACATGGGATGGGGAAGGCGGGGGGTGGGGCAGGTGGGTCGGTTGTTGCTTTTACAGAAATGCTACATATTGGAACAAAATAAAACCATTCCAGCATTTAGGCCCAGTGGAATCAAAGGAATACCTCCAATTAAGTTCAGCATGAACAATATTTCATTACAAAATCCTTGGCAATAATGGAATCATAGGATGTTAAGATCATAGAATAATTGAGTGTAGAAGGGAGATGAGGTTGGAAGGGAGGTGGGGTTGGAAGAGAGCTCAGTATATCTCTTGTCCAGCCTCCAGCATTAAAGCAGGACCAGCTCTGAGATCACACAAGGTTGCTCAGAGCTTGGTCCAGTTGGATCTCAAACCCCGCCTACGGATGGAGACTGTACAACCTCTTCGAGCAGCCTGTTCAACTGCTTGCCTGTTCTCTGGAGGAAAAGGTTTTTCCTTGTACCCAGTTAGACCATCTCCTTGTTCCAATTTATGCCAATGGCTCACATCCTTCTGCCATCACTGCAAAGGAGCCTGGTTCTGCCTTTTTTATGGCCCCTCCATAGGTGCTGTGGGTCTGCTGTTAGGTCCCCTCAAAGCTGTCCCTTTTCCAGGCTAAACAAGCCCACCTCTCTCAGCTTTTCCTGATAACCCTCTGCTACATTCACCCAGTCTACCAATGTCATTCTCGACTGGGGTGCCCCAAAACTGGGTGCAGGACTCTAGATGCAGCTTAAGAAGCAATAAGGAAAGTGGGGTAATCACTCCTCTTTTCCTCCTCTTAGTATAGCCTGGGAACCTCTTGGCCTTTGCTGCCAGATCACACTGCCCAGCATCACCATGACCTTCTCAACAGAGCTGCTCCCCAGCCAATCAGGCCCCAGCTTGTGACATTGCAGGAGAATTTCTGCCTACCCAGGAGCAGGATTGAGTATCAGTCTGTGCTAAATTTCATGAGGTCCTTGGCAGCCCATTCCTTTAGCCTGTCTATGTCCCCCTACATGGCAGTGCTGACATAGAGTGTATTGACCAGTTCCCCTCCTTCTCCTTCTCCTGTCCCCTGCCAGTTTGGTGTCATCTGCAAATGATGAGAGTGCACATTGTTACTTCTTCCAGGTCATTGATAAAGACAGACGCCTCCAATTTTTTATGACCTCTAGGTAGAATAAGACCCATTAACCACTATCCTCTGAGCCAGCTTCTCTAAACTATTTTTTACCTGTTTAGCAGTCCACCCATCCAGACCATAACATTCTAACTTGGATACAAAATTATCTGGGATATAAGAACAATAAGTTCTTTAAGCCAAGTACATATCGACTGAAGCTAACTGAAACTGCAGAAAAGATTAACACAACTGCGGTGGGTTGACCTTGGCTGGATGCCAAGTGCCCACCAAAGCCACTCTGTCACTCCGCTTCTCAACTGGACAGGGGAGAGAAAATATAACGAAAGGCTCGTGGGTCAAGATAAGGACAGGGAGAGATCACTCAGCAATTACCGTCATGGGCAAAACAGACTCGACTTGGGGAAAATCAGTTTGATTTATTACCAGTCAAATCAGAGTAGGATAATGAGAAACAAATCCTAAATCTCAGAACACCTTCCCCCCACCCCTCCCTTCTTCCTGGGCTCAACTTCACTCCTGATTTTCTCTACCTCTTCTCGATGAGTGGTGAAGGGGGAAGGGGAATGGGGGTTGGGGTCAGTTCATCACATGCTGTCTCTGCCGCTCCTTCCACCTCAGGGGGAGGACTCCTCACACTCTTCCCCTGCTACAGCGTGGGGTCCCTCCCATAGGAGACAGTCCTCCACAAACTTCTCCAGTGTGAGTCCTTCCCATGGGCCCCAGTTCTTCATCAACTGCTGTAGCATGGGTCCCTTCCATGGGGTGCAGCCCTTCAGGAGCAGACTTCTCCAGCATGGGTCCCCCACGGGGTCACAGGTCCTGCCAGGAGCCTGCTCCAGCACAGGCTCTCCACAGGGTCACAACCTCCTTCAGGCACATCCACCTGCTCCAGTGTGGGGTCTTCCACAGGCTGCAGGTGGATATCTGCGTCACTGTGGACTTCCATGGGCTTCAGGGGGGACAGCCTGCCTCACTATGGTCTTCACCATGGGCTGCAGGGGAAAAGTCTGCTCTGGTGCCTGGAGTACCTCTTCCCCCTCCTTCTTCACTGACTTTGGTGTCTGCAGAGTTGTTTCTCACAAATTCTCACCCCTCTCTCCCAGCTGCTGTCGCACAGCAGTTCTTTTCCCCTTCTTAAATATGTTATTACAGAGGTGCTACCACCGTTGCTGATGGGCTCAGCCTTGGCCAGTGGCAGGTCTGTCTTTGAGACAGCTGGCACTGGCTCTATTGGACGTAGGGGAAGCTTCTAGCAGCTTCTCACAGAAGTTACCCTTGTGGGTCCCCCGCTCCCAAAATTTTGCCACGCAAACCCAATAGAACAACATAAAAATGACAGGGAAAACTGCTAGGGGAAAAAAAAAATCATCTTCTATCTGAAAATCTGGAATTGTTTAGTCATAATGACTACCTAAAATTAAAAACTAAAGGCTCTGAGGTATTGCAGGCTATTAGTATAATTATATATACTGCATAATTACTTATACATATGTATTTATAGAGAAATTTCTTGTTAATAAGCCATGGATTATAATACATTTGTTAAAACTTATCATTTATCAGACCAAGGAAAATGTTCATTGATGAGGTGTAGAATAAGTGAGATGGTCACTGCCCTAAACTAAACACAAAACAAAAAAATCCCAATGTCTATCTAAACCATGTTGGGCTTCAAAATTCAGCAGAAAATTATTTAGGAACTTGAACCACTTTTTTCTATGTTATTTGGCCAGAACGGAATATTTCAAAGCAGTCACTGATTTAAGATCAGTGGCATGTTAAGATCTCCTCTTTCCCCTGGCAGTGGGTATACAACTGACACTTTATTCATTAGATGCTGATTTTTTCTTTGTAGATATTTGGTTAAAAAAACACCTTGCTGAATGTTTATCACATACTTCCTGAATCTGTGTTATTCTTAAAAGGTTATTTTTGAAGGAGGGCCTTTAAGGTGCTACTGCAAACATACATATGCAAAAAGTTGGAAACAGAATTTCAGATCAGAGTTTTCAGTGTGAAATGTAATTTGGGTTTATTTACTTGAGGATTTATTAAGTTTCATTGATATTTCATGTGCTGTTACTTCCAGTTTTGAGATAATGTGAATTGATATGTGGTTGTAGGAGAACATCATGCAAACTTCACAGTTTTGCCATGCAAGCAGATGAAACTCAGCAATTTTGACCGATTTTCATTTTGCATTTTTACTTTTCTCTGAACCAGAAAGTCAAAGTGAACCTTGAAGAAAGGGTGGGATAGAAGGTGCCAACCCACATGGATCAAACCCTAAGAGAATATTCTCACCAACATCTGTGAAACAAAACTGTGAAGTTTCACACACAGTTGTCTGCAGAATACATTTTTTCAAGGCACTGAAGCACCAAACTTTTTTTTTCCTTCAGTTGCATTTACTATCTCTGTGTCGTCTTTGTACACTTCCTGTTATCCACTAAAGAAAGTTAGGCAGACTCAAAGGAAACTTGATGTAGTTTTGAGAGCACTCTTTTATGAAAAGGAAAATAATTAAATCTGATTAAGTTCACTCTGAATCTTTTGAAGAAAACTTGGGCAAAACTTTGCTAAAAGCTAATAATTTGAAAAAGATATTTGAAATTCTGATGCCATAATTGTGCTTTTTCTTCACTGAATTCTTTCCCTAATATAGAAAAGATTAAAAACTCTTAAGTAATTAATCTATGGCTTTATCGTATTGTCAAATAAATGTAGACACACTCACCTTTCCAAAGATTGTTGGACTGTTGTAATTAAGTGTATCATATATATCATATACTGCTTAAACAAGGACATTGTCATATTCAAGCAAGTAGGTTTATTTATAGATACTACAGATAAAGCCAATCACAGGGTCAGGGGGTGGGGAAAGGCGGAAAAAAAATATTTACAGATTGAGTTCAGACGTAAGAAAGAAAGGATGTGATCTAGAAATCACACAGCTTTGGTAATCAAGTGGCAACAGGAATCTTAAATGCAAAAAATCTTGTCATCTTAAAAAAGCTTTGGTTTAAAAAGGTAAAAAGGGAAAAATCAAGAAAAGTAGTTTTGTGGAACAATAACTGAGGTAATAGAAAATAAGTTCATTGCCTACTTTTTGATAATTACAAGCTTTAACTGATTACTGAACAAAGGCTCCGGTGGGTTGCTTCTTACTTTTTGTGACTTACTATTTGATTTGAACTATTTAATAAAATTTTAATTAGAGAATCTGTGATTAAACAAAAAGCAAGATTTAAGAGGTGAGAATACTTTAGTATTCTGTAAGTGACTAAAAGATAAAAAGTTTTCTGTTTAGCAGTAAATTAACTGTGATTGTTTTTATTCTTTGTCTTTACTAATACATAATCTCTGGGTTTTCTGTTTCATTATATTGTTGTTATTTTATTTATCAAAATACCAGAACTTAGATCCACTTAGAATCATGAAAAATGAGTAAAAAGTAAAGCTTTAATTGTCCCTATGTTACTGTACTTCAAAAATCACAAAAATGTGGTGAGTTTCATCACAGTTGTTGCACTTCATTGCAGATATTCAGAATAAATATTCTTACAGTCTGTGTTTGGTTCTATTTCCCACATTAGCAGCTCATTGCATGTATCTATATATATTAACAAATACTACATGCAGGAAGCTTATGTAAGTTCACAGTATACTCTCCTGGGTTTCTGAGTCACTTGCTACTTACACACTTAGATGTCTGCAAGTCTAGAACACCTCTGTATGGGATGCAGACTTCTTATTGTATTTCAATTCACCTCTGGTTAGATTTTTTCCTAATTGTTCCAACCCAGTGCAAAAGGGAATTTTTGTGCTATAATCCTGAGCCCTGAAATGTTTCTCTTTTAGCAGAGTTCACAGATCTGAGTAAAGCCTTTATCAAAGCCTTATCCAAAGTTTGGAATTGACAAAAAAAAAACCAAAAAACCCACAAAACCAAAAAACCAAACAAACACCAAGAGAGTCTTACAAGCCGTCGTGTAAATAGTGAGTTGTCTAAGTCTGGACTGGTAAGGAAATGTGAAGTACTGTGGTTTAGATCCTCTTCTACCCTTTTTTTAACCTGGCTGACAGGAAAAGACATTGCCCTTTACTCATAATCAGAAGTTAAAGACAAAGAGAGAGTCTACAAGAAGACTAGAGATGCATGTCCTGTTTCTTTCTGAAAGGATTATATCTACCAGTTGACACCTGTGAACAATTGTCATAAAAAAAATTCATTTGTTGAGACAAGCAAGCTTGTGACCAAAGATCAACTTCAGGTTTAGTCACTGGATCTTTAGCCTGTGGTGTGAGGACAATAGTATTCTAATCCAAAGACTATTTCTGCATTTTACTTTAAAGCAGGAATAAATTAATTGAATACAGGTCTTCAGAACTGGAAATGTCATCATTACCTTCTCTCCCAGAGTCATTTTAAAAGAACTTGACAGCTGCCACTGCATTTTTCATGGGGTCCAACTCATTAAGCTTGCTTGAACACTCATCACATCAAATGTTTTAGAAAATACAGGTAGAGGAATACTTATTTCAAGAATCCAATTAATATTTGGCATGAGTAAAGCATTATGTTGCTGAGGGATGTTAATACTTCTGTTCACAAGCAGAATCTTCTGTGACTAGAGTCTTTTTAAATGTGAATGTTCCTGTGTAATACCGAAGCTCCCAAGGTAAATGTAAATGATTTCCAAAGTAAATTGGAAATTTGGGGGATCACAATTTTGAATTAGGTGTCCATGTCTCTTTTTGAAATAAGTTCTGTCCTGCTCCTCTGAAATCAAACCTCTCTAACGCAGAACAGATTTATTTTAAAAGATTTTCCACCTTTATCTCCTCCCAAATGTAGTCATTTTTTCAAAAACAGAGGCTCAGTGTAATTGTAGCCAACCTAAACATTAACTAACTTGGATTTTTCCACACTGTGTTTTTAAACATTTTATTCTATGTTTACACTTACATTGTAAGAGAAGCACAACAGAGCCCCAAGGATCTATGTCTGTTGCTGTGAATAAGGGAATCACCATTTACAAATGGTAGTTCCTGCCTAAAGTCTACCAAGGACTGAAATGAAATAAAATCATTCAAGTCTGAAATCTACAAAGGTCACTAAATAAATTAAATTTAGTTTTTTTGTTCGAGTAAACTAAGAGAGCAGCATTCAGACCACAACTCCCTCCTAAAGCTCATGCTAATTTAGGTGAATTATCCCTGAGAGATTCAGAGGAAACTGATTTCACAAACTTTAGAACTAGTGGGATGCATTCTTAATGCTGATATAAATGCACCATCTTCCTAGTTCAGCTTTGTCCTTTTGCAGTATAATGGTCCCTTTACCACCTTTTGGTCTCATAATCCCAAATCACGCTAAACACTTAAACCATTCCATTAATTCTTGCTGTCCTTTAAAAAACCTGAAATTGCTGATTGCTTGTGTCCTTCAAATTCTAGATTAAAAAAGCAAACGGGAAGTAGAGTGATTTGCCATTTTAAGTGGGGTTGTTTTGCTTACTTTATCTGTCTGGCTGACAAAGTGGTTGACCTCGCTTCATCTTGTCAATTAAAAATCTAAATTCTCCAAAAATATTGTTGACTATACAACCAATAAAAAGTATCAATTAAATATGTAAAACATTTTCACTGCAAAACATGAATTAATATTAATTAGAACACGCTGAAATTATACCAATTGCTTAGTGGAAAAAAATTTACTTATTAAAAAAAAAGGATCTGGGATTTGCCTGCTGGATTAGAAACAAAGCAGACTCAGATTCTGTATCAAACTTAGTTAATTCAACACTCATTAAACATGTGGTTGATATAAACTGCTCTTATCCAACCTTCATAATTTCTCACAAAATTAGTTTATTTGAAATGGAATTTTTTTATTATTAATACCCAGTGAAGGGTTTATGATTTCATTTTAATTTCTGAATAATTTCTTTTTAATTATTGAAATTTTAACAAACTCAGTGAATACATATTCATACTCAAGCTGAAACATTCAGTGGTAAATTTCAGCAACACTGAAATTTTATGGAAGTATTAAAAACCTCTTGTAATAAAGTTTTATAATGGAAGTACTGTCAAATCCTAAATTATTGTTGAGCTGTTGGGCACATAATAAATGTTGCATTCTGGAAACTAATTAATGACAAATGTAGTACATAATGGATGTTTCTATGGAGACCATGGTGTACATATCATGTATACTGAATAGCTGTTAGTACAATGAAACTTAGATTACAAAATATACTTAATCGTCTTTTATTACAATGAAATCTCATTGACCTTTGACCTCCTAGAACAAAGCTAATAACAAATCCATAATAAAAATTATAAAAATCCCAATTAAATATGGAACTAATGCAAGTTTTGGAGTTTTCCAAACTATTAGCCGTCAATTTAACAGTATCCTGTAACCCAGTTTCAGTGCTACTAGGCTCTGGAGGAGGGCGGATACAAAAGTTGGGTTTTTTTCTGTCTCTCTGAGACTGTTCAAGTATATAAAGAAGAGAAAGATATAAAGAAGTTCACCATAAAGACCTTAGACCATATAAGTTCACCATAAAGAAAATAAAGTTTTGAAAAAAGTGTTTCAAACCGAGGTTCTTCACTTGCTCACTCACCATCTTTCTACTGTGCCTAGAGTGTGGCGACAGACCAGGTCAGATGTCCTTCCAACAGTTCAGGGGTGAATGCTTGAAATCATCTCTGAATTTATCTTGAATTTTTGCCCATAGAGGCTGTGAAGATGAAGGCACTTGTAAGGTAATCAAACTAAAACCATTTTTCTCCGTGCATTCAGCTACTTAACAGGAAACGTGAAGTTCTCCACACCAGACTGATGGATTGCTGAAACTCGGTCATAACTTTTCACAATAGATTATTTATTTATTTATTTATTTATTTATTTATTTATTTATTTTATTTTTTATTAAGGGAAGTATTTAAGCACATGCTTACCATTAAATTTATCCTAAACTTCTTTGAAGAAAAATGAGAGGAACACATGCATAAGATGGAAAGGGTATTTCATGCACCTAAGTAAAACTGGGAGAACATTCAAAAGAATGTATATGGCTTGACATGACACTTAAATAACCTAAGAAATTTTATTCAGAAGTATAGTGTTCGTAGGGAAGTCTTTGTGATAATACAACTTGTCTAAAATACTTAAATTCCAACATGGCAAAAACAGAGTGGAGTTTCAAATAAATTTAAACCACCAACCACAGAACTGAACACATGAAACATATGGCATGTTTAGGCAAAACATTTCAGATGTTCTTCAGTGTGAGCCAGAAATTCACTACTTCAAGTACACAGATTTTCTTTAACTGAACTGGCCTTCTCAAGGATTAAATATATTCTGTTAATATTTGAGTTCAGTGAGGCTGTATTTTCACAAAATCACAGAATGGTTGAGGTTGGAAGGGACCTCTGGATGTTGTCTTGTGCAACCTCCCTGCTCATGCAGAGCCACCTAGAGGTGGTTGTGCAGGACCACGTACCGATGCCTTTTGAATATCTCTAAGGTGGGAGACTCCACAACCTCTCTGGACAACATATTCTGAATCAGCACATAATCATAACTATTTGTGACTATTTATTGACTTAACAATTTCAACAATGTATACATGGTAATGTGTTTTCCACATCCTAACCGGAATTCTGTGTCAATACTTAGTCTTCCCTGAGTACAATCTCCTTTTGTTTTCTGCTGGATACGCTGTGATTTAAAAAAAAAAAAAAAAAAAGCTGTTGTCTTCTTTCTAAATGTGGAAGATAAAGAGTTATTTCTTGTGCATAGAAGTATAAGCTGCTTATGTAATAGACAGAAAGTTCAGAAAGTTAAAGTTATAACTTTCAAAAAGTAATTTTTCAATTGGGAGAAAGGTGGATTTTAATGACATTTAACCTCATTTACAATTAGTATTTGATATCACTTTTAAAAATTATGCCTTTTGAATTACATTAAAATCTGCATTTACAGATGAATTGAATTTTTTTAGTTTCTTATTATATATGCTTTTTATTTCATTAAAGCAGAAAGAACTGTATCATCTTACTTTTAGAAATGTTTCTATTGAAATTGTTTTATATATCCCATTATTCTCATAAACATCGTAAACACTTTATAAAAATGAACTATAGGGCAAAATTCTTTGTCTTCAAAGAACTTTTCTGTTTACATTATTCTTACTCTGCCTAGATTCCTGCACTATTTTTATGTATGTTTATTGCAATGCCAACTACTTGACCATCAAATAACATTTTTGTGGATGATGAAAAAATGTATGCACATACTCAGTTCTATGTTCAAAATTTTCATAGCTAGATTGAAAAGAATGTGTTTAAGAGTCACAGTCTTCACAATCTGTACTTTTTAGGCAGCTATACCTAAAAGGATCTCCCCCCTTAACATGTGTGTGCAGAACACCAGAAAACCTGCATCAATATAGGACTGCTACTTTGAATAGAAAATCATAAATAGAAAGCTACATCTTAAATCCAGTCCCTTTTTGAGACTTAGTGGCCTTTCTCTGGGCTTTGGATAAATACCAAGTTTATCAGGGCTCTGAGTTCTTATAATGTTAGCCACATTTAGCTTTTTCTCACAAATGAAAGCCCGACAAGATTCTGTCTACTTTCTAACCTATATGCCACAGGCTATTATTTTCCCATGAAGAAGTAGCTCCACATTTCATTCCTTTTTCTGCATGAAGGATTTGAGCATATCCTGGTTATCCGTCAGTGAATTCCAGAAGATGATCTATATTGTGAAGATGTTTGTGTATACCTGTATAGCTTCAGTTCTCCTGTGTGAGTTATTTCCCTCTCTCATTGAGTATCTGCATATTAGCTGAGCTGAGAAGTATTGATTGCTAGTCACATTAGTAAAATACTTGACTTTGTATAAGTAATATTTTAAATTATTAACAACAGTTCAGCATGGGTGCTAGAATCAGGGGGAAACTGTACACCATCACACCCAGGCTGCAGACTGAAACTCACTCTCCTCAGTTTAATGTTTCTACTGATACTACTCAAAAGACCATTTAACCCAGTGTCTCTTGACAGTGGCCAGTAACAAAAGCTTAGAGGAAGAGAATAAAGAAAAGAGTGTGAATAGGATTATACTTTTACCAGTGATAACTTCCCAAAGTGCAGTAGCCAGTGGTGTAGGGATTTCCTGAGCTGAAGGTTTCATCAGACTATTGTGTTTCACAGTAGCTAAATGAGATATTCTCAAAGATTTTTTAAAATTATCTATGGCAAACAGTTCCTAATATTTATTTTCTTTTTTTTTGAATTTTATTTCTAACCAGATTTCTAATAATTTCACTGAACAGACATGTTCTCTAACTAGTTCTTGAAAACTAGTTTTTATTTACCTCCTTTTCTGCTCACAGGTTTATGCACTTCTGGTATATCTGGTCTTTATTTATCCTTCTCACAAGGTGAAGAGTTCTAATCTACGTAGTTTCTCTTCACCTGGAAGCCATTCCTATGGAAATACCCAAGAGAAACATGTATTTTTAGTTGTATTGTTGTTTATTATTATTCTTTCAGAGTTTGCTGACTAAATGACACATAAAAATCAAAGCTATCATGGATTTATAATTTTTTCCTCCACATTTTCTTTAATAATCTTATTTGTTTTTCAGATAATTATTTAAAATTATTCATTTTTTGATCCATTGTTTCCTCTTTGACCTTTACAGAAATGATTTATACCTTTTTTAAAAATTTTTCTGCAAGTCATTAATTGATATAACAAACACCATTCATAAGTATACAGCAGAGTTTCTGGGTTTTCTCAGATTGACTTAATTACAGAAAATTGTTTATTTTTTGCATCTCCCTTACAATGTCAGTGAGGATATAATGTGTCCCACTTCTACACCCCATTCCCTCACACATTTCAAAATGGGAATTCAAAAGGCCAAGAAAGTACCTAATTTGTTGAGTGCAGTAAATTGGAACTGAAATTTCATTTACAATGAAACTCTTCCTGAGATGACCAGAAATATGAAAATGGTAGTTTTGTTGTATTAAAAACACCAGTACATTAAATGAAAGAAAACAATGCTGGAAAGATCATGCAAGCTGTTCAAACACAAACAACAAAAAAAAATACAGAGAAGAGCTAAATGTATCATACTTCTTTCTTTATTCTCCTTTTGCATGGGTAGTTTTCAAAGATGTAGTCATAATGCAAAAAGTATAATTATTTTTTTTTAAGTTTAAATATATCAACTGAAAACAAGTTTTTTTTAAAATAGTAAACTTAAATTCAAATGGAACAGATGCCAGAATGTAGTAATTAAACGAATAACTTTAAATTATGTTCATTAATCCGCAGCCTTGATTTAGACTGGGATAATCCCAGGTTTTGGACTTAAACCCAAAGAGGCTTTGGAGATTCATATTAACCTTCTGAAGGGCATTTCACAAGGTCAGAACCATGTCACAAAATGAATATTAATGTAAGTGGAAGCTGTGGAATGAAGCTTTGCTGTCACCAATTTCTTGAGAACACCACTTAAAGGAGGACTTATGGGAAAAGATATAGCAAATAGTTGTCAGCACACAGAGGTAGCTAGGGGCTTCCTGTGGTCCAGGATGATGGGAGCCATGGGGGATGCTCCCGGGGAGGCAGTAGGGCAGGGCCTCGCCAGCTAGGGCCAGTGCCACGGGCAGGGGGCCGACCCTGGCCACAGCCTAACCCTCAGGGCACCTGGGAACCTCTTCTTTCAGCAATCAGCAGGACAGGGCTGCCCATGGCTGTGCTGATGCTCAGCTGGCCCCTGTCCCTGGCACACAAGCCCCCAGCAGGAGGGCTCTCAGGACCCTTATGATAAGAAATACAAAATTTTACATAAACAAACTGCCTCCTGCTACATCATGTAGCTGATACATAGGAAAATTTACGATAAGGACTGAAAAAGAGCTTGCTGTTCTCTCTACAGCTTCATGGATGTTAGTAGCTCTTTCATAGAACAATGTTATACACATCAGAAGTAGGAAAACAACAAAAATTGGCATATGTGAAAGATAAATATGTAATTATTATATGTAATTATTATCCTGGCGCTATTCTATTATATGCAACATCCCCTTAGAAAATGTTGATATTATTCTAGCACTGGAAGCTTCTAGTTATCAATAACTTGTTAAAAAATCGAGGTTATGTAGGTATTTAAATAAATACTAAAATATTCAGAAAAACTGATTATAATCTTGGGTTGTGAGTATTCAAAAATTCATCTTTAAAGATCTACAGAAAACCTTTGTACAGTCTTTGGGTCATCAAGTCCTTTAGCTATCAGCTACCCATTTGATTAATTACTTTCAAATATCTAGAAACTTGCTGAAAACAAGAGTGGAAATTCACAAAGTTTGACAGTAGTCTTTAAACTTGAGAGCAGATATGAAGTTAACACATTCAAAAGTGAAATTCTGAGGATGCACGAATTTTAAGACATGTTGCTGGGCTAGATTTCTTACAGAAAAAAATATATTGATCATAAGTAAAACAACAACTATATGTGTTATATGTATCTCAGTGCATTTTTCTTTTGGGAGCTTGTTAACCCTTGATAATTTCAAATGGGCTGGGCATCTCACTACTTCTCAAGATTTTGCCCTTCTTTCCCAGTTTCTACTATTAAATTTGATTCTGCTGAAAATAAAAGGGAGTATCAGGGAGCATGAACTGGTTCTATCAGTCTTTTGCTTTAATTTTGCATTGCAGTGGAGAATCAATTACATAAACTGTTATACTGTATTCTTAATTCCATCCATTTCCTTTCACCTATGAGGAGGTGAGAGTTATTTTTGTTATGTCCTTCCTATTCATTTGTGTCCCAAAGAAAAGCTGCTCAGTTTAGGTAGTTTAGATCAAATCAAAATCAAAGCATTTTATATATTTATTAACAATCCATAATTAACCAGTAGTCAGTGAACCACATGAGAAGGATCAGTATCAGCAATAAAACACATATACCACAATACTAGCCACCTACAAAATGATAATGAACACATACAAATTCCTAAACAGCCTTCTATAAACAATCCCAGCAAATTCTAATCCTATACAAATATTCATTCACAGTTGTGTGGCCACCCATTCACTTTTACAGGACTTGTGGGCTAAAAGATGATACACTTCTCCTGATACTGCGGGGTCCCCTACTAGCACACGCCTATGTTGGAGATGTGGATGCTTTGGTTTTATATGTACCCGTGACACTCCCTATGGGTTGGTAATGTGCATGCCAGTGACAAAGCCCCCCACAAGGCCACATACACCCTCCCAGGCTGTGAGTCCCTACATGCTGCACCCAGTACTGTCACTCCAGGAACAGGTGCGGGCTGCTGTATCCATCAATATACGTAACAGTTGAACTGTCTTACTTCTTATGTGAATATGATTAGATTAGTAATTTTAGTCTTCCACAAATGTATGTGCTGTTGCTCTCTAATCCACAATAGCTCTAGTCCACAATAGCTGTTGACATTAATACTAGTAATTCCAGTGCTAGCTGGCCCTTAGTATAAAGCACACTGCTTGGCAACCTGTCTTTCACGTACAAGCCAATATCAGTGCTTCAAGAAAATACTGAATCTAGATCCATTAAAAATCTCATGACTCTACTAAATAAATATACTAAAGGAAGTTATTGTTTCACAGTATTACTCACACAGAAATATTTTGTAAATCCATTTTGAAGCAACCTGCGTGTGTTCAAGGGTGCATAGGCTCTGTCCCTTAAAAAAAAATCAGTGTTTTTTTCCTTTAAACAGCAATTTCACACAGCAGCATCAAAAACAACAAAAGCATTTTGCTGCATCATTAGCTTGGAAGACATGCTGAGAGTGATGACAGAGATGCACAACTAAGCAATCCTGGCTACAAAAAAAAGCATAGTTACCATGTCATATAAAGGTCAGACTTCTTTAACAGGTTATTGGTATGATACGTTAACACAGAGAAAAGCATTTGCATCTCCTTACTTTTCTCTACCAGCAGATAGTATACATTGAAGTGCTATCAGTTACCCATTGAGGAAAAAGACTCTACAGAATTTACTTGTTTATTAAAAGTAATCTATACTACATTCATAAATGTAAAATACGATGCAAAGAACACTGAAAAAACCATAATAACATGACAAAATGGTTTCAGTTTTCCAGTTCTCAGGTATTTTTATTAATTATTTTTTAATATTCTTGCAAATGCTAGGGGAAAATACATGTTACCATAATAAATGATAATAATAGATCAATGTTTCTATATTGTATTATACCTGGTTTGGAAATGGAGATCTAAATCTATAATGAGTATGTTCAAGATTACTTGTGACATAGTTGGGAAAAACTTTAGTTTGAGCAATTTATCACACTTTTGCCAAAGATTTTTTGCATTTTTTTTTATCCTGTATTCTGTATCATAAACAAACTCCAAAATGCCTGGAGGGATTCCTAGGTTATCTCTATATTTCTAGGGCCTGGACTCTCAAAAATGCCTGAACAAGATAGCTTTATGCATTTAATAACAAGGTATTTTTACTGGTTGCTATCTACTACGTTATTAGATGATTTCCTCCCCCAGGGCAAACAAACTATGTGTTTCAGTGTGGGAAGAAATGTTTAGTTTAAAAACTAAGCTTATAGGTTGTTTGCCTTAAATTTGTGTATAATGTTTTCTTTTTCATTTTGTTATTTACTTCACTTTTATTCTTTCTTATTCTTTTATTCTTTTTTTGATCTTTCCCTTTTTAGCACTTCAGGAGGTTGAAGTCAAAGGCATTATTGCGTTTTTCCTCTTCACAAGTGAATGACCTTGTTTTATGGGCTTAGTTTCTTCCCCCTTTGAGTCCTCAGCTAAGCCTGTGAGCCAGATAAAAAGGGGCACTTCAGAGTTTTCAGTGTGGTTGGAATTTAAGTCCCATTTAAAACTCAGCAACAATGCCTGCATACTTGAGAGTCTATAAACATAAAAGTTTTGGCTGTAAAGTTACTTAAGCATTGAAAGTGCTGTCAGTTTTTGAAGCCATTTTGTCAGAGTTGGGCAGCTCTAGATCTATATTTCATCTAAAGCCAACTAAAATTCATCGGTTTAAATAAAAATGTGGTCATGCTATGCCAAATGCCTCCTGCAAAATACATAGATCTTTGCTTTCAAGACATCAATGAAAAAGGACAGAAAGTATCTTACTATGCTAAATCAATAACTATTTACTCAGCTGTATGAACTGTGAGTTTCTTTTTGGTCTGAAATGATATCACTGCACATCTCCTAAAGAAGCAGTGAATCACAAATAGGCAAGGCTTTAGAAGAAAGTGTCCTTCATCATTCTTGTTGAAGTTGCTCCAATGTGCAGGAAAAAAAATGTAAGCTTTTGGTGACAGTTGGGAACCTAAGTGTCCATAACTGGCTTTGAGGATTCACAGAGCCAGGCAGAGAACTGTTATGAGAGTGATCATCTTCATGCCTGAGAGTCTTCGTGAACCTCACCTCATAGCCTTTCACAAAATCACCTACCTATCTTTTTGTATTTGATCCTGTCTTTTTGAAGAAAAAAAGTAAAGATTGTGAACTATATAAATGAAGGTCTGGAAGAAAACCCACAAAACTATCTAGGTGAGTGTTCTGTACCGAGGCTGCTTCAAATAATATTATTAAAATGTCAGATAATTACTTGATTCAACCTACATGCTAGAATGGGCTTATTCTCTGTTTTGGGAAGTTTGATTTTTCAATGTTTTAATTTCCAACCTGTGTGGGCATTGATTAAAATCACCTTTTGTTGGTCTTTGTCTTTCAGCATTTTGCCTTTGTTTACTCCTTCCTTTATTACACATTATTGTTACATTTGAACTTTTGTCTTCTTGTAGAGACTACAGACATCTTAAGGAAACCTATTCCAAAAGTCCTTGGTAGGCACACATTGTATATAGCTTCTTCAGCTCTGTGCTGTGATAGTCACAATATTTAATAGGAGGAAGCTCACCAGTCATTTCAGATATGTCCATAGAGCCCTTTGTAGAACAGTACTCCAAAACTATCCTTGGGGAGAAAGAAAATGTATTTCCACAGTGTCATTATCTTTACAATTTGATTATAATGACTACAGCTATAGTTCTATGACTACTGACACTACTATTACAAGCGTAATATACCACAGCAGAGTGTGACTTTTCCTAGGCTTTTGTAAAAGCTCTAGAAGCCATCAAGGATTTGCTTAGTGTACTACAGAACATGTCTGAGTAATTAATTTTATGAGATTAGGCACCACTGTGAATAAAACCACCTCCAGCTTTCAAAGTGAATGCTTTGTACCCAGTGTGATAAAGCAAGAATTTAGTTTAAGCCAAAAGAATATCTGGAACACTTTATTTTCCCACATACCATATTTTATTACAATAGACAAGAACAAACCACAGAAACTGAGAATAAAAATTACAGGTGCATATTATGGGTATGCCAAGCTTTTGTGTCTGGAGAGTACATTTGAAGTAGGAAGAGAAACTCTGTTGTGTGATCCAGTTTTGTACAAGAATCTACTGAAATTGTGTCGGATTGAAACTTGGACTTAGAGATTGTTAGTACTTGGTTCACATTTCTTTTAGAAGAATTTCTGGAAAAAATATGTAATAAAATAGACTAAGAAAACATTATCTTAAAACTGATCAAAAAATAGAGAAACAGAAAGGAAAAGAAAGAAAAACATTCATAATAAACAAATTGAGGAAAGGACAGAGAAATAGTGAGGTAATCAACTTAATTCAAGTCTAGGCATACCTGCAGTTCTCTACATAATTTCTAGGTACCTTCTTTATACTTGTGTGTTTAAATTAAGATTGCAATAGTACATGAACATTAGAAAATTCTAGCCTTATGACTTTTTTTCTCTTTCTTTTTTTCTTTTTCTCTGAGTTTATGGATTTTATAATGTAAAAAGTATGTTAGATCACTTTAGTCTGATTTCCTGCATTATGTGGGCTAAGGAATCTCATCTAAAAACATGCTTTACACTGGTTAAAGAAATATGACTTTATTTCAGTATGGATTAATATTTAGAAATATGGAAGAAAGTTCTAAAAAAAAAAATTCCAATAAATTTTTATCTTTTTATTTTCCTTTTTCCCACTTTAAACTTTGCAAGAAATGTGATGTCTGAAAACCTGTTTCTATCCCATGTAAGATAAACCAGAACATAGTTACTTACATAGTTAGAATTATGTTCTAATTTTCTTGAGGAAAAGTAGCCTTTACCCCTTAATGGAAAGTACTATAAATTTCTTCAGATACATATTCTGGAGAGTGAAAATAATGTCTCTTATCACCTATAGAAAGGTGTTCTGGTTTTGGCTGGGATAGAGTTAACTTTCTTCCTAGTAGCTGGCATAGTGCTGTGTTTTGGATTTAGTATGAGAAGAATGTTGATGAGACACACTGATGTTTTAGTTGTTGCTAAGTAGTGCTTACACTAGTCAAGGACTGCCAGGTGCACAAGAAGCTGGGAGGGGGCACAGCCAAGATAGTTGATCCAAACTGACCAAAGGGATATTCCATACCATATGACGTCATGCTCAGTATATAAATTAGGGGGAGTTGGCTGAGGGGCAGCGATCGCTGCTCGGGGACTGGTTGGGCATCAGTCGCTGGGTGGTGAGCGGTTGCATTACTTGTTTTTCTCCTGGGTTTTGTTTCTCTCTCTCTCTCATTGTTCTCTTTTTCATTACAATTTTTATTTCTATTATTATTATTATTATTATTATTATTATTATTATATTTCAATTATTAAACCGTTCTTATCTCAACTCACGAGTTTTCTTACTTTTGCCCTTCCAATTCTCTCCCCATCCCCTGGGGGTGGAGGGTGAGGGAGCGGCTTGTGGTGCTCGGTTGCCGACAGAGGCTAAACCACAACAAAAAGAGATTCACAATGAAAGAGTACCTTTTTTCCCAATGAAAAAGCTGAAAACCCTCTGGATGCATCATAGTTAATCCAAAATAACCTTGGGATTGTTAAGAACAAATATGATCAGTCTTTCCACATAGCATGCTCAGACCAAAATGTGGTGCAATTTTATAGTTTTGCAAGGAAGTTACAGTAGCTAGAAAAAAAAACCTTTTTCTCCCCCCGCCCCCCGTTGTATGGTTTGGCATCTGCACAAAAGGGAGAGCCAGTCTGGACTACTCACAGACTATGCTTTCTCCCAGGGCCCTTCAAATGGAAGCAGTGGGATTGAAGAGGTAGCCTGAAAGAAAATTTTAATGTAACAATAAAAATTTAAGTTCTACATGTCTTCAACCTCTTAAACTGCCATTCCTGTAAAGTGTTAAGAGTCAAACATAAAATCTATCCAACAATACATATCCAAAACTTTGGGGTTTGGATAGAGAACATTTCCCTTTACTGCAGTAGGAGGTATCCTTAACTAAGATATATTTGAAGATACATCTTTAAAAAAAAACATTCAACATGTGAATATGGAACTGTACTCTGATGTACAAATTCCTTACAAATTTCTTGCTGTGAACTTTGAATGGACAATCTTTGCATATTAGGTATTTTCCTAAAGTGATTTCTTTTTTTCAATGCTATCAATAAATGCATGGTAAGTGAAATATCTCATAAGTGTTTCAGGTGAAATTAGTGTTTACTATTTTTAGCTACTATTGAGAATAAAGTTGGTTTTCCACATTATTACTTCTAAGCCATCTGATATTCCGAATCCATTGTCCCCAGTGCCATTTTACCCAGGAATGTGTCTAATACCCAGGAAAGGGCACCAGACACATGACTGGAAATTCAGATCAACAATATTCTCTAACTAGTGTACCAAGCCCTCTTTGTTATGAAGCACCACCTAAGGAACAGATGACTTCAGTGTCTGCACCAGGTGGCAGTTCAATTTCCCTTCTTCTTAGAAGTTAGAAAAGAGATCTTTACCTCCATTTATGTTTCTTATGCACCAAATACTTCATAATATGTAGGCTTTTCTTCTTAAAATAAGCCTATTTGTTTCCTAACACTATTAGTATTACTGTGGATGATACTTTCAAATAGTCCTGAAAACAACATCTGCATTAAACAATGCAAGTGGTTCCTCTTGATCTTCTCAACCTGCACTTAAAGAAGTGGTTTCATAACCCCTGTGTGGTGAAGTCAAAAGCTCTAGAGAGCAGCATTGGGAAGTCTAGCAAAACACTTTGCTTTTGTCCTATTTGTTTACAGCCAAAACAAATATGTATCTGCAGTCATGATTCCAATCAAAAAAATGCAAAAATTTATTTCTTAGTAGTATCTTTAGAAAAATGAAAGTAGTTATAACACATTCCAAAGGATATGAGAGAAGTGACTAAATAAATATGTATCACTATTTTATTTATTGATGAATCATAATTATCCAAAGCAAATAATTAAAATACATTAACATTTGATTTTTCTAACAGTCTTGCCCTTAAGAAAGAAATGAACGATACTCTGTACAAACACACAGCAACCATTAACATCAGAAAATAAACACATTAATCCAGTCCTCATCAATATTCATTTCTATTTCCATGATTTATATCTAAACTATGAAAATCTCGGACTGTTTTTGCCCATATCTTCCTAACAGACCATTCTTCTAAAACCTTTTCTGCAATAACTGCTAGAAATTTGATCACACTGTGCAAAATGGCAGAATCACTGTATTTCTGTTCCAGAAGTACTTGGTAGCTGTCCTACATTGTTATACCTATAGGCATTTGCAGATGTGCAGTTATTTTACTAGAATTAGTGCATAGATAAAGTATTTTAATTGCATTAATCATAAATAGTCATTTACAATCATTGTAGAAATTGCTAGTTAAAAACTATAGTCTATAACATGCAGAAGTTTGGGATATAGCAGTACATGGAATCTGTGCTTCTCTGTTAACTCTCAGATTAATTACCCTGAAACAATCTTTGACGTAAGGATTGAAAATGCCAGCGGTAACATATTGCTGGTCACAGTGTTGATCTGAGGAATAGAAAGATGTTTTGGTGTAACTGTCACAATTAGGTTTGGCATTACTGTCATACCTTAAAGAAAAGAAAATGGATCAGATTTCACTATGATGTCAAAGAACAAAAACAAGATCAAAAGATACATGAATCAAAATTTTAAGGCTGGAAATATAGCTGGAAAACTGAATACACACATTAAGATTACATAACAAGCAACTTGACTGAGCAACTCATTCCACAAATTAACAAGGGCATCATCAGTTATTATTTGGTGGCTACACAAAGATACAAAACCCTTTACAATTCTCAAGCTTAATGAACTTTATGAGCTTCTCAAATAGTTACATCTTCAGCTGCAGAAAGAAAAAGTCCTGAAAAGTTTTTACTGTGTGATTTTGGAGGGTTTTTTTGTTTCCTTGAGAAAATAAAAAAGCAAAAAATTAAGAGTCTCATCCTGATAAAAAGATATTCCTCAACATCCTCTGACTATGATTTTATCTGTAGATGGGTACTAGCTCAAGATGAGTATTGCTGAGAAAAGAATGTTTTTTCCATAATTTGGTCATGTGAACTTAATTATTTTTAAACTTTGAGGCAATTCTTTCATGCTTTCTTTTATCAGTGTTTTTAAAAATATTATCTTTCACTGACCTTTGATACTTCACATTTTTTATCTTCTATTGGAAATACTCAATTTTTAAGCTTTGATATAGTGAAATCATAAAAAATTTTGACCAACTATGTAACATATCTATGCACTATTTTGCCTTTTTCAGACTTTTACTCCTTCTCACCACAAGGGAATTGTGTTTTTATCAGACAACAGCCACTACCAATAGTAAAGTTAAGAAATAAAAGACTAAAAAATAGGTCACCTCCTTTTTCAAAAAGTCAATCATATTATTTTGTAATGCCCTGTTTATAAAGAAAAAGGTCTTATCTCAAAGGAAAAAAAGTAAAGTAAAATAAGAAAGTAAAATAAAATAAGAAGCCTTTCTCTGAATTTTCAAAACCAAACATTCTACATCATTCTTTTGGTGGTTGAAAATACATATTTCTTGAATGAAATAGATAGTATATAAAACTGCTGTGTTGGTGCACTTCTGATTCTGACTTTCTAATTTTGTGTTTAGATAGCTTCATACATAATGACCATTACAATGATATCACGTCTCAGAGCAGAAAATTCATACTGCTTTTTCAGATGTCTTTTCTTCAATATAAAACCTAATGAAATTAAAGTATGGTGTTCCACAGGAACTTGCTAATAATCTTCTTGCTAGTTACAGTCTGAAATATTTCTGTCTGGTTTACAGCTCTGTCACAGTTGACTCTCCTACCACAAATGGATGCAAGGGTTATGAAAGAAAACGAAAAAAAGTCAAGCAGCTGTAATCAGAAGAAATGTTTGCTTCTGTGTTCCCTATGAGATCCTTTGTCAGGGTCGAAGATTGCGATTACACTGCAGATAAATACGGCTGTGAAGAACACTGATTTTTATACTAAGACTTTGTGATATATTACAACGATGAGGAAACTACACCTAACTGGAAGAGCAATCACTTTATGTAATTTCCAGAAACAAGATGTGCATTATACCAGCAATTAGTTGGGAAAAGGCAAGGCAGCCAGCTGTACTTGGGTTTGTTTTATTTTTCTCTTTGAAATTATTACAGATTTTCACCATGAGTAGATAACAATAAAGCCCTATTAATATCTTGCAAAAGACTCTGAACTTTTTCTTATCCGGCTTTGCTACAAGTAGGAAAAAAGAAAAACAAACTAACAAAAATGAACCTTTTCAGAGCTCCGACTTATAGGTAAATGAGATATTGCACTTGCATTGAAATGTTAGATATGATCCAGTGAAAAATGAAATGGTTTCACCAGAGTGCAATTTTTTGTAGCATTTAATGATACTGTTTCAGATGGAAGTGTAACCTAGTGTAGTGCATCTGAATTTGTTTCAAAGAATTAAGTAAGAGGTCCGGATAATGCACTGAGGAACACAGAGAGAAAGAAAGTTCTCTTTCAAATGCATGATTTCTTATATTAGCAGAAGCTGCAAAAGAAATATCCTGATTATCTTTTTTGGGGGGAGGGGGCAGGCGGTTCTTTGCAGTAGTTAAGAATATGACTAAAATTCTCAGGTAATAAGATTTTTTTTTTAAAGTTCTGTGAAAAATTTATTATGAACTAGAAGTCAATAAAACTGATTTGAAGGAATGCAGAGTATAATAACAGCAACAAAGTGTATTACAGAGCGTTAATAATATTAGAATATTTCCCTTATGTTACAACATGAGGGAAAATGCAATAACATTTTAATTTTAAAAGAACCAGAGAAACTGACTCTCAACTGGTTCATTACAAGTAAGGGGGTTTGTGTGGGTTTTTTTGTTAGGGTTTTGTTTTTTTTTCAAAATACACAACATAGATGCACAGAAAACCAAGTATTTCTTACTAATGCAGCAGAAAATTCTTTAATCCCTTACCTCAGCAATATAAAACATATAAAAAGCTTTTAGAAAGAATGTCCTGTTATGGGGAAATACTTGCCGGCACAAATCTTACTGAGGAAATTTAGTGTCTCCTATCAATGCAGCCTCTGCAGTAAGATGGGAAGGAAGAGATGAGAGGATGTCATTGAACGGTAGTACAGCATTTTTATCAGATCTTTAGTTAGCAAAGAAGCTGAATAAAATCTCTGAACTCAAAGTGATGTCCCCCATTTCTTTAAAATACTAATGTTCATACAATATATAGCATGCTTAGGTCTGTTTTAGATACTAAAGAGTAAATAGCACTCTTCCTAAACTACATATCGACCTGCATAAATAAAACTTTCAGTACAAATTTCAGTCTTGATTCAGAGCATGTTATCATCCTGTAAGTGGTCC
>VYZW01021785.1:67750-80304 GCA_013401315.1 Balaeniceps rex
GCCCAAAACTGAACACAGTACTCGAGGTGCAGCCTCACCAGTGCCGAGTACAGGGGAATGATGACTTCCCTGGTCCTGCTGGTCACACTATTTCTGATACAAGCCAGGATGCTGTTGGCCTTCTTGGCACCTGGGCACACTGCTGGCTCATATTCAGTTGGCTATCGACCAACACCCCCAGATCCCTCTCCGCCACGCAGCTTTCCAGCCACTCATCCCCAAGCCTGTAGCATTGCATGGGGTTGTTGTGGCCCAAGTGCAGGACCCGGCACTTTGCCTTGTTGAATCTCATACATTTGGTCACAACCCATTGATCCAGCCTATCCAGGTCCTTATGTAGAGCCTTCCTACCCTCAAGCAGATCAACACTTCCACCCAGCTTAGTGTCATCTGCAAACTTGCTGAGGATACACTCAATCCCCTTGTCCAGATCATTGATAAAATGTTAAACAGAACTGGCCCCAACACTGAGCCCTTGGAAGGGACCTACAACGATCATCTAGTCCAGCTGCCTGACCAATTCAAGGCCACATCAGAAGTGTTTGCTTTAAATGTACTCTAATTATAAAACTCTGACTTTAAAAATCTCATTATTTTGCCTGGTCATGTATGTTGCTACTGTTCAACTCTTCACAACAGAAGAAACTTCATTTTCTTAATGTTTGTTTCATTTTAGATGTTCTTATGCCAAGGTGAAACATTACACGGAACCAGACTAAATTTACCTGCAATGAACAACAAACAAAAACCATTCAAGCAGGCCTGGGGCAAAATTTGGTGCAGCTTTTTTAACTGTTAGGACTGCTTCTGATTCTAGTTTGTGACAACATTAAAAAATAACCAAAGGCTATATCCCTCCCTCTGGCTCTGTGAAAAGAGTGTAGCCAAACCTGCTAGAATTGTTAAAATGGGCAGAAAAGGGAAAGAACAGTCAATTAATAGCATGTTCCTACATTCCTTGGGTCTCACTGAGAACTTCTCTAACAGAGTTTCACTGGGTCATTTCTCTATTGGATTAAGAGGCAGATGGAGGAAAAAAGGTAGAGGTAAGAAACAGATGCTCTCTACAGCTTGATCCCCTGCTGATCCCACAGATAGAGCAGCAGGTGCTTGCGCTACTGCAAACAGCTATAAAGAACACACAGATCATCTCAGGCTACCTCTGTACCATTCTAGTAAAATGATAAAACTGACTTTTTGCATCCCACAAAATTTATCAAAATATTGCATGACATTAAAATTTAAGAAGTTGTCTCTGTGTTTGTCTTAATGAGGACAATTAATTTAATGTGGGAAATCTCCAGATCTCTGCTCTGTCATAACTCAAACGAATATTTGAACCATTGCACTACTCACCCTTCTTCCATAAGGCTATCTCATGGGAAATTCAGTCTTGTACCTGAGATGCCTTTCCCGGTGAAAAATTTATCAAAATGCATTCCTCTGAAAGACTATGTTTTTGATTAAATCATATTTTTTGACCAAAAAGCATAACTCTTTGAAAATTCTTGGTCATCTTTGGTAGTAAGACTAAAGAATTTGTACAGCCTCTTGAATATATATAGTTATTGAATATATAGTTATTCAATATTTGACTGTTCTAGAGACTTGTTTTATGATAAATCACCTTTTTTTGTATGATTTAATTCCAAGATGCTAAATGGAGGTAATAATTTATTTTTCTTTTGTTCAACCCCATGATGATAAATATTATATAAATGTAGACATAAGTATTTAAACAATGATAATGCATTCATATGTGTTTTTCTTCCAGAAGCTGCAGACGTTATCATTCCCCAGTTGTTAATCATTTACTTTTTTTCACTGAATAGAAACTACTATTCCTTCAGAGTTGCTAACTTGTTTTTCTTTTGAGTGATACCTTCTGAGATTTAGTCAAAAAAGAACCACATGAGCTGAAATAGTTTAAATAGTAAGTGTTTGCTAACCTTTGAAAGTGTTTGACTGAAATAAGTTAGATTACCCATGTAGCTGACCTAGCAAATTAGAAAGGTAATGTAAGTGTGCTGTTTGACTCGGCCTTAAAGGGTATTATGGCCTCCTTCTCTGATAGTTTCACTGCACATTACTATTACAGCAGCGCTTAAACCTGAATTTTTCTCAATGTGGGTCCAAACCAGAACCTGAATTTTTATGACAAAATGGTATAATATTTTATTAGGTAGAGGGTTCATTTGAAATTAAGTGATTAAAGATAATCTTTAAATGTTTTTTATTATCTATGTGAATAGATAAGCATATATTGTTATTGTTGAAGAGTTATAGAGTAAGCAAGAGGACTAGTGAGTGTTCTTATGCTCAAAGTCTTCTGTGAGATCTTGGCCCCACTGAAAACATTGGAGCCAGAATCTCTCTTTATTTCTACTGATATCATTCTCTCCTACTCCCAGTGAGAGAGTTGTTATGTTTCTCTCATGGGGAGTAAGATTAATAAAAATAATGACAAAACTTATGATATGGGCAAGTTTTTCACCCTGAAAAGATATTTGCAATAAGAAGATGTTGCCAGAAACATTTAATTCAGATGGATTTGAAGATGGCATTTTGGCATATTCCTGTAATGTAGCGGTATGTATCTTCTAAGTGTTAACAGATTAGGAGTTTGTCACAGGGAAATTTGGTGGTTCAGAAGTTATAAGACCAGAACCACAATAATTAGCCCTATGAAGTCTAAAATTAATTTTCTATGTGGGATGTATATAACATGTGGATATCAAGTTTTGTTTTAAGGTGTCTATTCAACAACATGGAGGTGCTGCACAGAACACATACCAGTCAGAATCATAGAATCATAGAATCATTTGGTTGGAAAAGACCTTTAAGATCATCAAGTCCAACTGCACCTGTCCACTACTAAACCATGTCCCTCAGCACCTCGTCTACCCATCTTTTAAATACCTCCAGGGATGGGGACTCCACCACTGCCCTGGGCAGCCTGTTCCAATACTTGACAACTCCTTCCGTGAAGATGTTTTTCCTAATATCTAATCTAAACCTCCCCTGGCACAACTTGAGGCCATTTCCTCTCGTCCTATCACTTGCTACTTGGCAGAAGAGACCAACACCCACCTCACTACAACCTCCTTTCAGGTAGTTGTAGAGGGCGATAAGGTCTCCCCTCAGCCTCCTCTTCTCCAGGCTAAACAACCCCAGGTCCCTCAGCCGCTCCTCATAAAACTTGTTCTCTAGACCCTTCACCAGCTTTTTTGCCCTTCTCTGGACACGCTCCAGCACCTCAATGTCTTTCTTGTAGTGAGGGGCCCAAAACTGAACGCAGTACTCGAGGTGAGGCCTCACCAGTGCCGAGTACTGGGCAAGTACAGTCAGGACATCCAGTCTGGTCCAGACGAGCACCAGGAGTTCAAGGGAATAAGACACTAACGCTGAGATGTCACAATATCCACATCCATACATAGAATCATAGAGTCTTAGAATAGTTTGGGTTGGAAGTGACCTTTAAAGGTCATCTAGTCCAACCCCCCCCTGCAATGAGCAGGGACATCTTCAACTAGATCAGGTCAAGGTCTCATTTTATCTCAGAAATACTGTTGGGCATGCTTCACCTGGGACAAAGTTTGAGGTCTTCTTTGGTCAAATAACAGAGTTCAGACTACTGTCTTCCCTTTTGCCACTCACTTCAGCAATATTTTGAACAGTCAGAGAAGATGAGATCAAGACAGGGAGTGTCAAATCACAGCTTATCTCAGACTGTAGAAAAGTGGATGGAAGGTGTTTTAGGATTTTTTTAAATGTAATCAGCGTGTTGGTAACTTACAATGAAGTGATCAGTACATACAAAAAAATATAAGCCACATCACTACTTTATTGTTCTCTGTGGGTAAAATAGCACAGAAGGAGCAGAACTCATTTAATTGATAGACTGCATTATTCTCCTTGAACCAATAGGGAAATAAGGGTTTGTTTCCCACTCAGACTGAGAAATAATACATTATCTCTTGCCAGTGATAGTCAGCAAAGTCAATATATACTTCTACTCTATCCTAGGATATACAAAATATGTATTTCTCTAACTTATCTGTGTGGTTTCAGATCTGAATAGGTCTACAGGGACAAAGAATACATTATTGGGCATTGACATTTACAACTTTGTGCATACACTTTTAATACTTCTAACTAGAAGCTTTTGTTTTGTTGTGATGTGGGCAACAGAAGACTTCTACAGGCCAGGGAAGTTTATTAATGTCTATGTATTAAATCATTTTGGGATGAATGTACTGCAAGTGACTGTTGCTGAAAATTAAGAATCATTGTGTGGGTTCTGTAGCAAAGGGTAATAATATATTAAGTAATAACAAAAAAGTTGCTTGTCAAACAGTAGGCAAAGAACTTTGACAGAAACAAGACTGAGCGAATTCCAGCTGTGCTGAACTGCTGCGTGTGCATACTTGTGTATCTACATTAATCTATATAAACTGGAAACATTTTCGTTTCCTTTGATGAAAATTTATTAATGTTTCATCTACATTAGGTGTAAGAACTTAATATATTGATTGAAATGTTGCAATAGATTTTCTTCTCTGAACTCTTGTAGTCTGATACCAGTTTTAGCAGCAACTTAACCATCTTCCCAACTGTATATATAATACTCCAGGAAATCAAAAGTCATTTTCACTATTTGTCAGTAGTAACATAAAACCATAACAATTATATTCTCTCATGCATATCCTTTTCACGCATCAATCTCAAAACAGGTATTCTCTTTTCCTCATCATCAATTCTGACACTATCATAGCATTTCCAAAGTTTGGTATAACATTTAAAAATTGAAACAGCAAAGGTGTAAATAAAAATATATTACAGTCATTCATAAGATAATTGTATGTAATTTTTTTTTTAACATCGGTGTCTTTATCCCTCTAGATACTTATTTCTATGACAGTTACTGACACATGGCCTGACAGAAATGGAATTTTCTAGACAGCATGACTGAGTAGTTGAGCACTCAGCAGTTACTGAACTGAATGTTTCCTCTCCAAAATAAAGCCATGGGGAAAATAGTCATCATTCCTGTAAAGATCCACCCCAACCAGTTTACATAAACAGGGCATTATTGGCACATAAACCTTCAATCTTGGATAATAGTTTGAGTCAAACCATTGTGTTAACCTTTGAGCCAATTAATTGTCCCTTATCACAACTTTGTGTCACCTTTTTTTTAGGTAATACAGATACCTCATTAAGTAAAGCTTCTTTATAACATTTTACAAACACTTTTTAAAAATCCATATAGTTAGTTCTTCAAGTTATTCAGAAATGAGGTGGTGAATTCTGGGAATTGGTGCGGGGGACCAGAGATAAGTTTATTTCTGCACAGTTGTGGTATCCTGTTTCTTAATCAGCTTTTTTTTTAAAATCAAACATTATCTTGGACTCTTGTATATTCCATACCTATCAGGACTATTCAGATAGTCTGGGAAACCAAATAAAACTTGGTGACTTGTAGTTGTGTGACCAGTTAACCCCTACAATGGGAGAAAGCTCAGAGTAGATGGGCACAGATGATGTACTTATGAAGTTCAAGGAAGAACGTAGGGAGCAACCACAGCTGTTGTAAAGAAAGGTGAACATATCACAACACAAAGGAGACCAGGGGACAAGAGGATGCAATTTGTTTTAGGTAAATAGCTGTATAATTTGAGTGGATCAACTGGCTATATGAGATGAGTGGACGAACTGGCTGTGTAAACAACCTTCCCTGAATTAATTAAAAAAAAAAAAAAAAAAAAAGGTGTGAATAACTTTCTGAGCCAGCCAGACCAGCATGGGGGAAATATATACATCACTCAGCTCAACACAGAGTATGAAAACTGAGCAACCAAGAAAATAAACTTTGAAGAGAGCAATGGGCTTCAGCTGGCTTCAACCCATGTATTCCTTCCCAGTGACTGGGGACACCCAGTGTCATGATGATGAGCATATTTTAGACTGGTAGCGGGAAACAGGTTTGTATTATGATCCAACTGCATATTGTGTTTGTGTTGTGATTTTAGTACATTACTGTGTCATTCTGAAAATCAAAATCTTGTGTAATGTCAAATAACTTTAAATAAGTAAATTTGGTATTAAGACACTAAACCCTCCTTGTGCAGAATATCTAAAAGAACCTGTTCAGAGAGTATTGGACAGTGTCAAGTTGTTAAGAAATGGTTGCTCTGAAATTGCTAAACTAAATCCTGCGGCATGTATTCATAATGTGGTGTCAGAATTTTGACAGACCAGGGATGATAATTGATTATTAAAACTAATGAGACTAGTGGAATGGCCCAGACTTATGTTGATGGCCTTACAAAGTCAGTCCAGAATGTTTTTTTCTGAAGTTTGGAGAAACAACTTCTTGGAAATAGTCAATGATAGCTATTACAGAAATCTCACAACAGACAAGAAATAAACCAGTTTTTGTAGCAGCAAGGACCTGGTTCAGTTAGAAGACTTACTAAAATTAGAAGAAGACAAGGTATGGACAGCCTGATATCTAAAAAGTAAGCAGATGCCCAAAAACTTCAAATAAAATGGAAACTATAAAGAGATATGTATCTACTGGTCTGTAATTTTTGTGTATTATCTCTCAAATGAAAGGTTAGAAATTTTATTTTGATGTCTTCAGGGGGAGCTGAAATATAGGCATTTGCATCCAAGAAAGCACTTGAAAACATCAGTGCTCCATTGGTGTTCCATAGCTAGATGAGTATTAACTCAGTCATCATCCAAAACCACATCTAGTTTATAAAGAATGTAGAATCATAGAATCATAGAATCATTTAGGTTGGAAAATACCTTTAACATCATCGGGTCCAACTGTAAACCTAACACTGCCAATTCCACTACTAAACCATGTCCCTAAGCACCACATCTACAGGTCTTCGAAATATCTCCAGGGATGGTGACTCGACCACTTCCCTGGGCAGCCTGTTTCAATATTTGACAACCCTCTCTGTGAAGAAGTTTTTCCTGATATCTAATCTAAACCTCCCCTGGCATAACTTGAGGCCATTGCCTTTTGTCCTATCACTTGCTACTTGGGAGAAGAGACTGACACCCACCTCACTACAACCTCCTTTCAGGTAGTTGTAGAGAGCGATAAGGTCTCCCCTCAGCCTCCTCTTCTCCAGGCTAAACAACCCCAGGTCCCTTAGCCACTCCTCGTAAGACTTGTTCTCTAGACCCTTCACCAGCTTCCTTGCTCTTCTCTGGACACACTCCAGCAACTCAATGTCCTTCTTGTACTGAGGGGCCCAAAACTGAACACAGTATTTGAGGTGTGATCTCACCAGTGCCAACTACAATGGGACAATTACTTCCCTAGTCCTCCAGGCTACACTATTCCTGATACGTGCCAGCATGCTGTTGGCCTTCTTGGCCACCTGGGCACACTGCTGGCTCATATTCAGCTGACTGTCAACCAACACTCCCAGATCCTTTTCTGCCAGGCCACTTTCCAGCCACTTTTCCCAAGCCTGTAGCGTTGCATGGGGTTGTTGTGACCCAGGTGCAGGACGCGGCACTTAGCCTTGTTGAACCTTATACGTTTGGCCTTGGCCCATTGATCCAGCCTGCCCAGCCATCAGTATAGGTGTTCCCAGCTGCCTTTTGCATATTATCTAAAAATTATTACATTGACGCAGAAAATGGAACATAGATGAGACTTATTTTTCCACTTAGTAGCTAGATACCAAAAAATATTCTGTTAGAACCATGCGGTCTGCTTGATTGAATCAACAAGCTGATAGGAATGCAAGAGCTGCAGAGCTGTAATGAAGACAAGGATGAGGGAATATATGTCAGTAAACCAGTTCAGCACTTTTTGACTACGCTGAAGTGCCTCCTCAGTGAGTCACTGTGAACGTCAAAGGAAGCATGAAATATCTCCAGTGCCGACTCTTATGAGACATATAAGGGTGATTAATTGATTGAAATCCATACACATTCTTAACATTTTTTGTCTCTCTGTTTAGCTAATTGTTCTCTAGTATTTCCTACTTCTATCCCTGGTGAACGTATTATGGAAGAAGAGTCACTTTTAAATCGGTATATTATGTTCAAAAACTGCATATTTTCCCTTCTTCTCTGTGCCTGATTCTACTTTTGTCTGGCTATGATGTCGTAACTACAGAGTAGAGATTCTTTACTCTTACGCAATACTCTGAACTCTAATTCTGATGGGCTGAGCTTCCTCTCAACTATCATTAGCAATCTAAAAGCTACTCACATATTTCTAATTCATCATCCTGGCTTCATGTGTTCACTGGTGAATGACACTGAGAAGGTGATATATTTCATCTATTAAAGACATCAGTCTTATGATGGGATGACTTGCCTTCTGAAAATGCTTTCTCTCTCCCCCACTCTTTTTTTCTTTCTCTCTGCTAACTAGACATGTGTTAGGTTTTTAGGCTCCACTCACAATTTGTCTTCTAAATAATTTTAGATGAACCGAATCTCTCCCTTGGTTCTTAGACACTAGGGCCATGAATGTAATTTAAGATACTCTGTGTTCACAAAACTCAAGTCCCTTTTTTGAAGCAAGTCATATAAATATCAAATAACTAACTTTTCTAATCAACATGCATGAACTAATTAACTGGTTGATTTTTACCTCATGATGCATTATTAATATTTATATGTTCTTCTAAATGAACACTGTAAAAACAACAAGCTCCCTTTCCTGAAGAACTGACTTTTTTTTTTTCTGTAGCTGCAACACACACTGATCATACAATAGCATGTGATTGTTAAGACTGAAATGCTTGACTGAATCAGTGACTATAGAGGATCTTTAAAAGAAGAATGAGTAGATTTGACTGCATCACATGGAAGGATGTTTCAGGAAATAAGATGAAAGATGACAAGTCAGGAATGGGCTAAGAAGCAAGTAACATATTCATATCAGACACCAAACGTCATATTAAAAAAAAAGTGAGATAAGGGGCAAAATTGGGCTAGATGTAGAAAATCCTCTTAATTGCAATTTCACTCTTAGAATAAGTCACGCATTCTGCTTTTGGTTTTTTTGGTTGATTTTTGTTTGTCTGTTTGTTTGGGGAGGGTTACTATTTTTTCCCTTAAATCTAATGGCTAATTTTACATTTTCTCTTCATTCAGCTTAGTACTAACAGGTGAGGCAGAACATCCTGTATGTTTGCAGTGCAGTGCCCCACAGTACAAAAGGCATAGACTGGTGGTTCCCAGGTAGTGTCTACTCATTTCAGTTTTGTGCCATTTCATATGAAAAGTTCCACTTCACCTTTGCCGTCTCCCCTTCCCTCACTGGAGATGTATTGACAGAAGTGCCGCGCCAAGCTTTCTTCCTGTGCAGAGGATACAGACACTACCGAACTCCACGACGGAGCCTGAACTCTATTCCTTGTTTACACCCTAATTCTATTCAGCCTAGCCAGGGTCTTTCTTCTGTAGGGAGGGGATCCCGAAAAGACAGTGAGGTCAATAGCAATTTTTTATAGGCTTCAGAATAAAATGTTCACACGTAACAGGATCTTCTAATGTTATCACAGACCTGTTTTCTTTGTTACTGTATTTTATCTCTTTTCTTTCCCTTTTTTTAAAGGAACAACAATAACAACAACAACAACAATGATCAGTTATTACATTTTTTCCAAAATTTTCATTAATAATAATTAAGAACTATAATACTCTGAGACCTTACTAATTATTATAAACATATATTTAATGAAACTTATGCAGATAAAATTGCTTTTTAAATGTCATTATTTTTCAAAGGAAGTCAGTAGCACAGACAGGCTGGTTCCCTTTATGTTTTATCTGCTCTTTTTCTATATAATCAGGAAAAAATAGATTCACTATTTAAAGATATAGATAAATGTTTGCAATGTTTATTTTGATATGACATATGTCCTGGTGGTTATTTACAGAAATCATAGCAATACTAAAAATCATAGAAATGTGGAATGCTAAATTAAGACCACATAGAGCATGATAGCATATAGTCTGAAGTAAATGAATGGTATTTTGTTTGTGATCACTGAGTGATATATTCTGTGATACAGCAGTGTCTACAGTTATGACATTAGTATGCAGTACCTGTTTTACTGAAGAGTTGCAAAATATATACGTTTTTTCTCACAGCAATGTACTTAGGAAAAAGGAAAAAAAATGCTTTTAGAAAGATTTTTCACCATTTCATAAATGCCTTTATTTTATTTAGATTTAAAAAAAAACAACCAACAAACCCAACAACTCACAAATGATACTATAGGATGACACAAGAGGACTTTTCTACTCTTACATCCTAGGTCCATCTTTTTAAGCATATTTTCATTTATAGTTGTCAGGAATGACTAGTTTGTTTTGGAGATGCACAGAGAACAGATTTCTTACATTACTACATTCAGCTATTTTAAATTCCAGCTGACTCTAAGCATAGGCATAAAGCATAAAAGTGGATATTTTAATTAGCTTTTTAGGGTAATTTTTGCTAAAAGATAATCCAGGCTATCAAAGCTGTAACGAAATCTTTCAGAACAATGACTTTTTATGCATTAAGTAATAGAATCCTGTGTTGTCTCATGCTCATTAGATAAAACATTTAAGGAAAAAAAAAGAAAAAAAAAGTAAAAAATAGTAGTGTGTCCTTAACATCTTCACAATGATGTATCTTTTCACCACCACAGAAATACATCCACTAATTACTTAATAGCTATTCTAATATGAAGGTAAACAAAAGCCAATTAAAATTTTCAGCTGCATTTCTTAACATCAAAATATTCTTTCTTTGGTATAAAGTGTGCAACATAGATTTTTCTTAAAGAAGTATGGAAACTGTG
This sequence comes from Balaeniceps rex, assembly GCA_013401315.1. Taxonomy (NCBI): domain Eukaryota; kingdom Metazoa; phylum Chordata; class Aves; order Pelecaniformes; family Balaenicipitidae; genus Balaeniceps; species Balaeniceps rex. Next base: position 78,592 of record VYZW01021785.1, read on the forward strand.
ACCCACTTCTGTAAATGCAACTGTTTTTCATTCACTGGCTGCTCAAAAGAGTCAGTGCCTTGGAGACCTCTAAAGCATATTGATGGAACACTCTCCTGAAGTCTGATGTAAGCTGTTGTGTGTTAGACCATACAATGAAAACAGAAAAGAAACAAACAAAAAATAAAAACTGCTGTGGAATTCTATTTCAGATTTTTAAGCAGTTGTTTATTACACAGTACTTATTTGTAGGAGGTATGTATAGCATAGGAGTAAATTACCGAATAAATATCAAAATTATTTTGATACAACATTAATAATTATTGTTAATTATGTTCTGGCAAAAATGAAAAATAAAACATACAACAAAAAGAATTCAATAGTACACCCATCACTTGCACATATGTAGAAAAAGTAATGCTAACACGGTTCTCCCTAGAACTTGACTGAGGGTATGCAACATAGTGTTTCAAGCAGCCTACTGTACCTGTTTTAAGTTCAGCTCTTTCCAGGAGTGATTTTAAATTATTTAAGAACATGATATTTCTTAATAGCTTTAGTAAGCACATCCTGCTCCTTTCATCTTTACATTCCACCTTTATGAAAATTATTCAATCATCTGTGGTACTATGTCAATATCAAGCAAAAACTAACACTTGCAGTACAGTTTCTAGTAAGTTCATATTGGTTTAAGACTGTAAACACTGAGGGTCACAATGTTTCCAATACCCAGGATTTTGTTGGATATAAAATGGCCTCTTTTCTAGAGATGAGAGAATACAAAAGTAAATCTTAATTTGTTTTCTAAGTAGGTTTTTAGTATTCATATTATTGAAGGTGCAGCTGAAAAATAGGGACAGAATGCCCCTAAAGTGCTTATCAAGTTACAACTAAAGCCCTAAAGCCAAAGTTTACCATTGCCCAATTTAAAAGTTGCACAAGGTCCCCAGCCTCAGTTGACAGAAAGAATGATTGTTGCGCTACCTGAGTGGGTCAGACCTTTACCACAGATGGTATTCACAGAACTTCAGCTAAAATAGGTGAGGCCATAGTCATTTGACCTGGACAAAGTTATTTGGATAATGGTCTTTTTCCTTATATAGGATATTTAAATAATGAAATAAAGTTAACATCATTTCAGAGAACTAGATTCTACTCATGTTACTAACAAGAAATTTTTGATCTAGAAAAGGCTCATTGAAAAAAATAGAGGAGAAGAATCTGTAATAGACTAAAAAAATCTAAAAGTCACGAGTAGGAACTAGAAGCAAAGTGAGTTATATCACTCCCAACTAGTGGAATTCCTTTTGCCCTTTTTGCAGTCCCATAAGGAGGTCAAGAAAGAATTCATGATCTGATGGACCAAAAGAGAAGCCAAAAGCAGTATGACTATGTAAATTGACTAGGCTGAGTTTTGTCTGCTATAATGATGATTTTTTCTGTATACTCTGTAAGAAATGTGTAAATCTACAATATGAACGATAGCAATCCAGAATCAACCACATAAAACCCCTAGAGTGACATTCTTTGTTACTTCCTCCTTTCTGATCAAATCAATTTTGATTTTCTTTGTACATGGTCTTGTTTTATCATAACAAGAGCGGAGTAATTCCTGTACACTTCTCTTAATCTGTTTTTGGTCCAAAAGAGCCCTGGATCTTTTAAGACATGGAAAATTAGGATTTGAAACATCTTGAATTGCCATTCCCTTTTACTCAGGAGACATATAAAATA
>VYZW01021786.1:0-35877 GCA_013401315.1 Balaeniceps rex
AAGTAACTCTAACTCAGCTGAAACCAGGACAATTGCAAATCCAATATAACAAAATATTTCCTACAGATTTTCTGTTGTGGATAAGTACTTATTTAGAGCAAATTCTCTGCTATCAAGGTAGAGAGTCAAGCTTGAGGCCAAAAGAAAACTAAAGGCTGTGAGTCAAAACCAATCATACCAGTAATATACTCACACAAGCAATCCATTTGAATCAATGGGACAATTTGTTTATGTACTATTCGTTGTATTAAAACACTGCAGAAATTTATCCAAATATAGTTTCCAACGCTAGCCTCTCTTCAGTTTGCTCGGCAACTTCTAATTAAGGATGGAGAAAATGCATACATCCCTGTCACAAGTTGAATGTTATTTTCATAATATTTTCACATGGTTATAAGCAAGTACAGGAAATGCAGCAGTGGAATACAGCAGGATTTCTTGCCATACTTCCAGTGGCATAAGTGATGCATTCTGCTGCCTTTCCAACCTCCTTTTGCCATCTGTGAACTTAACAGCCTGTGACGTATCCTTTCACACAGACAGTATTAAGACATTAAAGACTGAAGAGAGCTAGTCATTCTCACATTTCCTTGCAGAAGTTCATAAATCATAGCCTTAAAATAATGTGAAAGATGACTACTTTATGAATGACTTCTGCAATTGCTATGTCCTGAAATTAGTAGAGGTAAGTTGTATTTGTCTAGGCTGGAAATGACCTTTCAGGCATGGATATAATTTCCCAGGCAACTTTAGCAGAGCAGGACAGTGGCATGTGTTATTTCCACCACTCCCTGTTGTAAATTTAACCCAACAACTGAGATTCACTGAGAATATGATTTCTACATTTTTCATCTCCTGAGCAAAATAAAGGTAACAAATTTCTGAATACTTCCAGCATTTGTTCTGGTACACAAGGCATTACATGTCACATTCATTAGCATCTATGGCATGCATTAGTTCCTCCCAGATATCTGTCCAAGGTGTCTGCTTGCATAACAAGTCGTTCTGCTAAGCCTGATGTCCTGTGGAGGGGAAACAAAAAAAAAAAAAAAAAAAAAAAAAAATTTAAAATGTTATATTTTAAAGAAAACTTTAATCTGTTCTGCAGTCACAAAACAGAAGACCTGTATTAATTCAGTGAAAAGCTGTGAGTTTTGATCATCTGGATATTCAGGTCAAATTGCTGAACATTTTCCATTTTCACATAGAATTTTTCCAGTGCTAGATTCACAAAAGAGAAGAAAATTCCTTTCTATAGCATATGTCAAACATTTGGCTAAATTCTTGCCTGAATCACCTGAAAACTTCCTCTAACTTAACAAACTTGAACTCCCATGTCTAATCTTATAGAAGACTGTAACAGTCAGCAGTCCATAGGAAATTTAATAAGACATGGAAGGAAGATAGGTAAGGATAGAAATCAGGCCAGGATTAAGGGAGAAAAAAAATACCATTATCAATAATTGCATAAATATTGGAACAGATTGCACAGAAAGGTGGTGCAGTCCCCATCCTTGGAGGTTTTCAGTACACAGCTGGACATGGCCCTGAGCATCCTGGTCTGTAAGAACCTGGTCTGGCTCAGTGGTGGTGCTGCTTTGACCAGGAGGCTGAACTAGAGATCTCCTGATGTCCCTTCAACCTGAAGGAGTCTCTCATCAGTTAGCTGTTCAGGTAATTCTAATCCACTGATTTTTTTCCCTCCACAATCCGCAATGTATAAATTGTCGTTTGGTAGACAAAGAATAAAAGTTGATTGCTCCCTTTATGGTTAGAATTCTCACTTGGGAGGACTGTATTTTAGCCCCAACTTCATTATGTGTTTATTCTAGGAAAAAAGGTATAAAACATTGTAGCTCAGACACTTGTTCCAAACACACCCAATAACTTTGGGCTGTTCCTGAGGGGTAGAAGCTGTGGGTTTAAATACTCTCATGCAGAAAACATAAGTCTTCCATACTTCAAGAAAATGCAGTTGTCTATCTAAAGGAGCTGTCAGGAAAAATATTAGCAGCAGTCATACTTAGAAGAAATCCAAAATAAAACATAGAATTTATTAAGCAAGAATTTTTTGTAAACTTCTTTTCATCACAAAAATGAAAAACAAAATTGTATTTCATCTGCTGTGACTGCTGTCTTTTCTTCCCCAATTATGGCTTGAGATGCTTGGAAAATTTGCATCAGAAGGTGTTCGCTTATGGAAGATACAGTTTCTACAAGATCTTCCCCAGGGAAAACAGTTTTTCTTGTTGTTATTATTTATCTCCAGCAGTAAAATCAAAATAAAATATTTTGTTTCACATTAGGAAACTTTCTGAACAGTGGGTTGAATTAAGATCTTTTGTTAGGGAGGGATCAGGCACTAACTTACATATCTGAGTTGTGATGCTTCAAAGAACTTTGAAAAGCGGGTGTTTCATAGGTGTTGTATCTTGTTGCTATTATTGTGTATCATCAGCTTCTTATTCTCTTATGAGAGAGCGGAATTAAAAAATCCTATGATTCTTAAATATCCTAGGAGATATAACAGTCTGAATGCTTATTCTGCATCAGAAATGAGAAAATGAGGGACCATTTTTCCAGCTTCCATAAAGCACTAGGATAACCTGAGCCAATGCTTCAATCTTAAATCAAGCTGGAATAGGACATTTTAGTCCCATTAAAATTGTCAAGATTTTTGAACAATAACTTTCTATTTCTATTAAAAAAAATCATATACCAATCTTTTTTCTCCTTGGTTCAGCAGGGAAACCTTGAAATATTAGAAATTTCTAAAAGAAATCAAATTTTAAAATTTCAGTCATGGGAAGGTAAAAATAGAGTCCTGTCTCTAGAGAATGAGCTTTCTGGGAAAAGGTTTTACCAGCAGAAGTAAGGAGCTAGGGAAAGAAACAGAACTATGCAACAGTTATAAGAGTTAATCAGTAGTTTACAGGCCTGTAGCTTTATTAGTACTGATTTTAATAATGAAAACATTATTGCACCCTACATTATTGCACCCTACATGTCCTTGCAGTAATCTTTATTTTGTAAAAAGTACCTTCTCTACTATTGTAGTGGTCCCTTCCATTCTTATGCTAAACATTTATCAGTTGTTATAGGACAAGTTTTGCAAGTGAACAGTCAGGGCACTGACAACTCCTCGAAGCACAAGCAAAGGGTAGATGTATCTTGTAAATCAAGGCATCAAAATCTGTTTAGATTATCTTCAGTAAGTTGATGAGGGAAATCTTTATAAAAAGCCAATTATGAAAGATTGCTTTTTTCTTCTCATTTCCAAACTCTGTACAGAACAACACAGCAGGAGTGGTCCTCAACCAAAAGGTACTTAATTATATCATGTACACTGGGAAGAAATAAAAACCAAAACCCATTAATAAATTCTCCCCAATCATTCTCCAGATGAAGTTCAAGCCTGTACTTAAAGCACAAAGGAGCTGACACGAACTTTCAATAAATTGCCTTTTATGAGGGAAGGTAACATCTTCCGTGTCGTTCAGGTGTATCTCTGTCTCTTAAACCAGTGTTTCTCCCTCAGACTAATTACAGAAAATTGATCCCCTCGCCCTTGTGTAGATAGATTTAACTGCTGATGAAAAGACAGTTTCCAAATCTTTTTTTATCACCCTTGGAAAATCTGTAGCTGAATTGCAGTGGGTGGTCAAGGAGGAAAAAAGATTTAACATCAGTTGTAGTCTCCTCTCTTCACCCTCAGTTGTTCCCTTCAGCTATAGAAGGGGTTGTAGACCCACATGAAAACTACAGCCCACCCAAGCTGAAGTTGCTAGCAGTGAAGAGGCCTTTTGAAGATCACTAGCCATCAACTATTTTGAATAACATGGAAAGAGTTACAGTGCAAGAGCTTCAAATGTCTGTCCAGACAGTACTTTTCTCCACCCCTCCTTCTGGACAGCATGTAAAAGTGAAATATTAAGTACTCAAAGGTTACAGAAATGTTGAACTATTTCAGAAAAGCTTTTAAAAGTCAGTTTCCTCTTTGTAGGACATGTCAAACAACAGCTCTGCAGATCAAAATCATTTTCTGAATTGCTGCCACCAGAGCAGCCTCATACTTCTGATGAAATGCCCCAGTCCAAAACCAGAAGGCTCACTTCTTCGGGGACGACCATTAGATTAAAACACGTAATGTATGGCTGAGAGGTCTTTACACAGGCTATCAAATTGTTCAGTTTTCCAAGTTTGACATGTGATGTCTATCTGCAAATGATTGGACAATAATCTTGAAACTTAATCTTATGGATTTACTCTTGATGAGTGGTGGAGAATGGTGACAGATTATTAAGTGCTTATGACTTGCCAGTGCCACAAGAAAAATATGGGATGAAATAAACAGTGCTATTTATACCATAAAATGTAAAGGTAGTATTTCTTATATGTAAAATGCCCTAATATCTAAAGCAGCTTTACTTTTTTTTTTTTTTTAATTTATTTTGGGGGGAGTTAGGTTTTTTTTAAGTGAAAGAGCTTCAGGTGCTTACAGATTCTGCATTTCTTCAAAAGCTAATATTATTTTCTCTTCAGTGAAAGACAGGGAGTTTTCAGAGATCAGGGGCAAAACTGTTGTGGTGGGTTGACCTTGGCTGAACACCAGGTGCCCACCAAGCTGCTCTATCAATCCCCTCCTCAGCTGGACAGGGGACAGAAAATATAACAAAGGCTTGCGGGTCAAGATAAAGACAGGGAGAGATCATTCAGCAATTACCATCACTAGCAAAACAGACTCAACTTGAAAATTAATTTATTAGCAATCAAATCAGAGTAGGATAATGAGAAATAAAACCAAATCTTAGAACACCTTCCCCTCCACCCCTCCCTTCTTCCAGAGCTTAACTTCAACTCTCGATTTTCTCTACCTCCTCTCCTCTCCAAGCAGCGCAGGGGGACGGGGAATGGGCGTTGTGGTCAGTTCATCACATGTCGTCTCTGCTGCTCCTTCCTCCTCAAGGGGAGGACTCTTCCTCTGCTCCAGCATGGGGTCCTTCCCACAGGAGACAGTTCTCCATGATCTTCTCCAACATGAGCCCTTCCCATGAGCTACAGTTCTTTATGAACTGCTCCAGCACGGGTCCCTTCCACAGGGTGCAGTCCTTCAGGAGCAGACTGCTCCAGCATGGGTCTCCCACGGGGTCACAAGTCCTGCCAGCAAACCTGCTCCAGTGTGGACTCCTCTACAGGTCCACAGTTCCTGCCAGGAGCCTGCTCCCACAGGGTCACAGCACATCCTTCGGACCCATCCACCTGCTCCGGTGTGGGGTTCTCCGTGGGCTGCAGGTGAATATCTGCTCCACCGTTAAACTCCATAGGCTGCAGGGGGACAGCCTGCCTCACCATGGCCTTCACCACGGGCTGCAGGGGAATCTTCGCTCTGGTGCCTGCAGCACCTCCGCCCCCTCCTTCTTCACGGACCTTGGTGTCTGCAGGGTTGTTCCTCTCACATATTCTCACTCCTCCCTCCGGCTGCAGTTGCATTGTTGTTTCTGCCCCGCCCCCCCCCCTTCTTAAATATGTTATCACAGAAGTGCTACCACCATTGCTGATTGGCTTGGCCTTGGCCAGTGGCGGGTCCATCTTGGAGCTGGCTGGCATTGGCTCTATTGGACATGGGGGAAGCTTCTAGCAGCTTCTTACAGAAGCCACACCTGTAGCCCCCCCGCTACTAAAAGCTTGCCATGCAAACCCAATACAACTGTACAGTCAACTTCTGAGATTTGAGGATAAGAACATCTTTTTCTGATGTAACAAGGAGAAGAATCACCAGAAATGGTCACAGAGGCCTTTCTTTGTAATCAGAAAGAAGACGCTGGACAAGAGCCGTCAGCACAGAATGAGAATCCTGTGACTGCCCTTTTTTTTGTTTGTTTTGTTTGTTTGTTTTTTTTTTTTAACAGCTTGGTAGACAAGTTCTCAGTGATTGACGAAGTGGAAACATGGGATGCCCGTTTAGTTTAAAATCCATTCTGCTCTGTTAATCCAAATAGAAGTCTAAAGATACCTGGTGTTTAATCAATTTAGCTTTCTTTCTAGAGAGTAAGCCTGAAGAAACAAAATTCTGAATAATTAGACTTGCACACCAAAATAGAAACAAAATGGAGGGAGGGAGTAAAACTAATTAAATATTGCTCCTCTTCGGTGGATTCTTGGGACACACATAATGAAATGACAGTTTTTGTTATCTTCCAGTTCTTTCTTCTGAGGCATACAGAAGTGGGAAATAGGAACAGGACAGACACCTGCAACTGTGATTCTCAAGTAGTTGTGTGTGTTGGTTTTAACATATTCAGGAGAATATCTTTAATCATGACACACCTATCATAAGTAAAAATGAAACAACCCATGAGAATATGGTTTAATACTGAGTTGCAGATAGCTTGCTTCTTGTCTTCACAGTTTTTCCTCATTAAATACATGATGACATGAAAACAACCTGGTGATCAGAAAACAAACCTGCTATAGCAAGCTCTAAGTGCAGTCACACAATGATGTATTTTCTATCCATAAGAAAACAAGGGCAGGGGCAAAAATTTCTTGCAAGGCACATCTGGGGGGAATCTATCATTCCTTCACTGACACCAGAATCTTCAGTCTGAGCAGAGCCTGTCGTGACTACGCGATGGGGAGATTCTGTGTTCATGCTAAGGAAAAAAAAAAAAAAAGTGTTTACCTAAACATTCACATTTAGGATTTGCTGTGAAATCTCTGCAACTTACACATCACCAATTCAGTGACAGTTAACAACAGCAGAAGCAGGTTAACAAGGCTGTATAAGCTGAGTGGATAATGGGAATGCTGTCTAGAATCCCAAGGGAGATAGTAGAGTTATATCACTGAGATAAATCAGGGATTCATGAGAAGAATGCCTTCCCTGCTTTGAATTTGAACAACCTTTGCTTCAATGTCATATGCTTGGCATGCTGCTCTGCTGTTCAGTTACAGAAGTGTGTATTCATAGCCTTGCCACTATGAACTCTGACCTTTCAAACATGCTGGCAGAGCTGAAAGATCCAGTTTTGTTGGAGGAGTCAATAACAGAGCAAAAAGGAAAATTGTTCTTTTTTCTGAAAGACAGCAAAGATATCCCGGCTCATATTTGGTGACACCTGTGAACTAAACAATATACATACAACACATCTGGTAACCATTTTATCCACACCAATGAAAATAGTTCTATATCATGTGTGAAGCCTACAAGAGTTGGTCTAATGTTTGGCAAATTTGAGGGGTTAGGAAGAAAAAGACTAACTGCTTTGGACACTGTAAATAGATTTGCCTCAGACCTCAGTGGTGGATTCATTTTAACAATTTGGACAATGTGAATTCAATGACAAAGCTAAATTTAAAATTAAATTAAGAGTAGGAATTTCTTACTTTATTCCTTAGTAGATTTAAGGTTTGGTTTTCTTTTTTAAATCTCTCCAGTGATGTTACGAACAAGAGATTGTAACTAAGGGATTTGATCTTGGCCAAACTTTCCTTATTACAAGTATCTGCCTTTCCTATACTTTATCATAGGAAATTTGCCACAATTAACAGAAGAGGAAGAAAAGGACAGAAGCATGCATACATGCCTCTTCAGAGCTCAAAAACTTGTTGACAGAAGTCAGCTTAGGCACTTCATAAGTGTACACGCTATATTTCTGCATGGAATATCAGACACTTAAACCTTTGTTTCAAATTCCAATTGCTAGACACCTGCTGCTGAGACCAAAACAGGAAACAACATAGTTTTTAAATATTGCATATATAAATACAGTTACTTTACATCAATACATTTCAAACGTGGATTATATCTTCCTTTTCCCCCCGTCTCTGAAGGAAGAAACCCATCTCCTTTCCAGGAGTACTTGGCAGTACTTAGCCAAGAAAGAAGAAAAAAGTTTAAAGTTTACTTCATTTGCTTCTTACCTTGGCAGAATTGGAATGTCAATTAAAAAAAAAAAATACAGGACTTTGTATTATTTCCCTTTTTTCAGTACAAGCTCCTGTGCTGACACCAATAACAGCTGCCAAATTACAGATCTAAAAGACACCTCTGTCTCAAAATCACCTTTTCCAAGGAAGAGTAAAACAGGTTTTGAGAGTCTTTAGCAAAACATCCTGCCATTAATTTCCACGTAAGTGGTGGTCAGACATCACATGGACAATCCCCACAGAGGAACTAGGAAAAAACACCAGAATTAAATTTGTAAAAGTAAATTGCCTTAAGTATTTACAACAATCAGAAATCAAGATAAAGCAAAAAATCATCATCTGGTCACAGCTCCCTTTCTTAAAATCTTCTTCAGGCAGAACATCACGTAGAGCTAACAAAATAACAAGCTCTTCCCAACACAAAACACTTGTCAACACCCACACACTCATATTCTTTTTACTCCTCCACCATTTCCAAGGTGTTCTAGAAAAGCCCCAATCTACACTCATTTTATCCTCAAGCACATTACCTTACTCTCAAGATTTTAACTTAATCTCCCACATATATTTAAAAATAGTTGCCTCTGGCAAAACACCCCTTCTTCCTCTAGGAAGAGCTAGATCTGGTTTTCACTGTTCTTAGATATGTCTCACAACACAATCCTCTTCCAGTAATGAGGATTAATTGGAGCCACCTGCCTATATTTCCTCAGGTGCATTGATTTTCTATGGCTTATATAAAAGAATAAAGAATTATGGCATTAGATTATTTTTTGAAATATCTCTGTGAGCTTTTACCAAAGACTTTTTCCCTTCTTTTTTTTAAATTTTTTTTTGGAAGAGACTAAAGGCATATTCATGATAACGTTTAATTTCTAGCTGTGACATCACTTCCTCAAACCACTTTTCTTACACTCCTTTAATTGAGGAGATCTTTTCTAAAATGTAAATACCTGGCAAAGGTAAGACTACAAGATTAGTCTTGTGTAAGGAGAGAGATTTTTTTATTTTCACAATACTCTTTTTTAGCTTCTCTACCCTTTGGTCAAATGGTTCTTACATATTGTCGCGAATATGGATTTGTGAATCCTGCTGATTATGTTAATTTGTTGTGAATGAGTGACTTTACACAGTTTGATTTACTAGTGACAAATCGCAGGATTTGATTGTGATATTTTAATAGCACTCAAACATCAGTCGATCAACAAAGTGATTAGGCAAAATTAATCAAAACAGCGACTTAAAGATTCAAAGATGGCAAGGTTCACTCTATTACTACATGGAAGAAGCACACAAAGGAAAAATGTTACATTCGAATTAGAAGGATTTGCAGAGAGATCGTAGATGTAGGGGAATAAGGGGAACCCTCCCATTGAGTCACGAGATTCAGAATAGACCCCCTTGCTTTCTAAACTCCTTCTCAGAGAGGAGCCTAGGTGCGGCTAGGTCCAATCTTAGTCTCAGACTTGGTCAACGGTTTATGTGAATAAGGGTTTTATATATATGTATATAGCAGCAGTATAAGACTCACTTTGCAATTAGATCATACATGTACAGACTACTTAAATTGATTTAGGCATGCATACACACAGACATGAATATATATAGAGAGAGAGATATATATACATATATATAAAGAAAAAAAAGGAAAAGAAAGAGGTATACCTGTTAAAAATTCCCCTCGAGTTCAGTGAAATATTCACGTCAAATGTCTTGGCATTTCTCAACGGGCGAGGGTTGAGCCTCAAGGAGTGAAAGGTTTCAGCCCAGGCTCCACTGTCGGTCTTCGGCAATGGACCTCCGATTTTAGCAAACTTTAAGAAGTTTGCTAGCTCTGAGAGGCGTCCCACTCAGAGGGAGATGCTGGCCGCAGCCCGCTGCAGTCCAGGAGAGCTCAAAGGGCCTCACTTAGGACTACTGTTTTATAGGATTGTGAGATGATTGGCTTTAGTCATAAATTTCCATCCGAGCCACAATCTGGGTCGGTAATTAGCGGAATTCTAATAACGATGGTACTGCTCCACTCGGTTACAAACCAGGTGAGGTTTGTTTCAAGGCTGTCAAGGGATAGCTAATTGCTCCCACTTCCTGCCTCAGCCATATGGGAGTTTCTGATAAGGACAGTGCCACTCTCCTCCTCAACCATGTAGGAGTTTTTGGTACAATTAAGGGGCGCTTAACTGACCAACTCACTATATGAAGGTTGCGGTCTTGGCAGGAATCCCTGAGGTCATAAAGCAGTCGGAGAGAGAAAGTGGGGGGGGATGCACCACCATACATATACAGCATATAATTTGTACTCTTACAAATTACAGTAAAGGACTATGACAAGATATTAAATGAAAGACAAAAATCAATATAAATATACTTATATGCACATTTTAAGACATAGAACAAAAATAACTAATACAGAATGCTAAAGCAAAAGAGAAGTATGGAAGCTATTTTTCAAGTTGAATATATACACACTTTGAATTAATAAATACTTTTTTATGCTATCTTATGTGAAACTTTTGGTACTTGAAAGAAACCAGCAACAAATATTTTCCAGAAACATTCAGCAGTGACTTCAAGAATGAGAATAAACAATTAACCTACTAAAAAAAACCAGCTCCCACCAACAAAATGAAACTATATCTATGTGAATATATTAATTAAACATAATGACATTTTAAATAATTATAAATATTTAATAAGATTCAAGAAAAGACAAAATTACAGTTGCACTAACAGAACCAGTAAGTAATGGTATGTCTATGAATAATGCTGTTTGCTCTATTTTTTTTTAGAATTATCCGTTCTGATGCCATTTGAGGAGGGTCCTGGTCATAAAGCACATTGTCATATCTATCAGTTCAGAAGAAAATCATGACCTAAAACTTCTTTGAGGTAATAAGTAGTTGGATTTTAACAAATACGAGGCAACAGAGTGTAACAGACTGTCTTAAACTTCCAGAGCTGAATAAACAATAAAATGAGACTAAATAGAAAAGTATTATTAAAAATACAAAATTAATTGGTATATTTCTATCAACAGTACCTAATAAACTCCCACAAACTGGGAGTAACTAATGCAGACCACATTTTTTTAAAAGAGAGAAAACAATCAATACCCCCCTCCTCAAAATTCTAACAATTCAATTTTATTGCTAAAATCATATAAAACTAAAGTTATTTTTACTGAACTGAACTAAGTAGGCTTTTTTTTTTAATGAGAATGGATGAAAATGATTTTGAACATCAGCAAAGTTTCAGTTCAGGCATCTCAGTAAAGGACCTGTCTAGGTTTCATAATGGCATCTCTTTAAAAACAAGACAAATGCGCACTTTCTTTTCTGTCTGCGGTACATATTTTGTTTACTGAACATGAAATCTGTCTGTTATTTCCTCCTCATGACCTGTATGGAGAATAAAATATGTAATACTTTTATAAGAGGTTATTCAAACAACAAATTATCCTGTTTCACCACTAAATTACAATGCAGACTTTTTTTTCCATTGTCCTCTTAGTACACTCCTTTGGGACATAAAATTATCGAATGGAATAAACATCAGCTCTCTCATTACATGTATATGTAATAAATGTCTACACAGCAGTATACATTGTATACAAGTATTTTCATTTACATACGTCAACCTGCACTTGATCAGCTAATACCAGTGAAAAGCAACTCTCAAAAGGATTAGAGGGTTTCTTTTGCTTAATATAGGAACAAGACTTCCAAGAAAAGGGATTTGAACTGAATATTTCCAAAGACATGGAGGACATTGTCCAGTCACTCACTTTATAACTATACCCCAAAGTCTTGGATCCATATCTTTCTTAGACATCTACAGTCAATTCCATTTGGAGTTTTTTTTGCTCTAGATCCTTACTAGTTTGCCAGTATATAGAAGATGACTAGATTTTTCATAGTTTAAATGCATATGCTAGTACTAACCAAAGAAAATCCTACACTTGATCAAATAGTTAGATTCATAAGAAATTTTTAATTTAAAGAATTAATGAAACTACATGAGTTTCACTGAAACTTTTCTGATAAAATTTTTCAGTATCTGGAATATTTTCTGTGGAAAACTAGCATAAGTGAGATTGAGGAGGCTGAAACTAAACAAAAAAACACATAGCCTGATCGCCAAGGAATTATGATGTCCACCAGCGGTGTCAGAAATTCAAATTCAGATTCTGCTCTGACTCAGTGAAAGTTAAAGTCCTTGTTCTCTCAACAAGTGAGAGCCATGTCTCTTCTGTGGTTGGAAGGAGACCATTCTTTCTCATTGGAATTCAATCAAATACAATTATTTGGTAAAACAGTAATGTGTCATTGAGCAGTCAAGGTTTCTTTTCCGGATATTTTTATTATGGACAGTCAGACAGGCATGCCTCACTTTACTCTCAACTCTGAATCCTTACACAGGGACAAAAAAAGTGAGCTAAATTGAAAAAACACTAAGAACCTTTTAAAAACCAAATGACTAGATGATGAACAGCAGGGAACAACCAGAGACTCATTAGTCATACTATTTCCAGACATAGTTTGAAGTTGAATTTTAGAAAGAAAAAAAATCAAATCATGCTAGTTGCTTTGACAGACAAAATTGGGTTGAAAGCCTACTTTGAAAAGCACTTTTACAGGATTTCTGGCACTGTAGTATTGGCTAGTAATTTAATATCTGTCAAAGTATTTATCGCCTTCAAACTCCTATGGATAATTTAAAGGAAAGGAATAAGAATGAAGATAAAATAAGAGTATAACAAAAAAAAACTTTCAAAGCCAAAAATATTTTTTTGCTCAAATTTGATCTAATTTAGTCTTACCACAACAAAATCAGAAAATAGGTATAAAATCATATTCGTTCTATCAGTCCTGAACAAGGCTGAATGGCTAGATCCTAAAGCTCTGAGTTTAGCAATAGATAGAATGGGCAAGATTTTTCTAACATTGTCTTTCTTTTCTACTACATATGATTCTTCATATATTTGCTTTAATTTTATTACATACTCTTTTGTCAGACTATATAGCTCATCATTTAAGCACTAAAAGGAACTATGATTTTTTCCATAGATTAAGAAAATTGTTTATCTGGCATGTGTCACTTCATTCAAAAAATATTTCTTCTTCAAATGGAATAATTGTTCCAGTATTATGATTCAAACAAAGACTATTCCAGTAGTTACTCAAGTGGTTGTCTCTTCAGAACTAATTCAGGAAAGCTGCTTTGAGCCTTCCCTTTATCTTGTTTTCCTCTATCTGGAATGCAGCAGGGCTTTCAGACAAGTCTTGAAGAAGGTAGTCAACTGAATTAGGGACCAGACACTGAATACAAGATAAGTGATATAGAATGTCAGCAACAGAACTGGGAGGGCATTAATCTAGCTCAAATCAAAGTATCTAGAAGGGGAAGTCTGCCTGAAGGAATTACATCCTGCATATTAATTTGGAAAGAATATTTATGTGTGTCATGAATAGTAAGAATTGTGACTTTGCATTTAGCATTTCTACTGCCTTCTGGATAATGTGGGTACCTTTGAGAATTTGAGATTGCAGTTTGAACTGTAACCTCATCACCACTATAACTGCTGTTCTGCCCTTATAACCAGTTTTGCATCTAGAAAACTAGATATTTTTGCAAATGAAAACATGTTTGTATCTAAAGAAGAAAAAGCTTTTTCAAAGGTGGGTGTTTTTTAAAAATTATAATCTAGCTGAAAAACAGAAATCTTGTGAGTTGTCTTTCCAGAATATTTTTGAAGGGAGCATTTTTCAACAGTTTTCTTTCACTTATCATTGAGTCTTATTTCAGGATTACCCCACTAAGTGTATTCTACCAAATCAAAATTTATTTATTACTCTAGTGTAAATCAGGGTAATAATCTATTTTTTTTTAATACTTTCAGAAGAGATTATCTGTGTCTCTCTGTCTAACTCCATATATGCACACAATTCAACAATGGCATACAAAGGGATTTTAGGAAAAAAATTAGGGTTTAGTTGTTTACCACAAAACAAGAAACAAGTTCTCTCCCTTGGCTAAGATTATTTAGAATGTGATGAAATCTTTGATATATTTTCAAAATACTTATTTAATCATGGTTAGTCTGGGGACTCAAATAAAAGTTGAAGCCAATTTAAAATTGATAGGAAAAAAAGGCTTAGATAAATACTGCAGAATACAATGAACAACTTTATCAAGACTTTGAAGCAATATCCTTATTTCAGCAAAAAGATGAAGAACCACTAACCATTGACAAAACACTAATTTCCTCTTATTTTAAACTAGCTGAGTAAAATCTTGAGAAACAAGAGTTATGCACATGCTGAATGTTTTTGAAAGTTGTCTTGATATATTATTAGCTGCCATTCGGAGAATTACATAAATACCAGACAAAGCCAGGTGTCTATATCTCATTGAATTTATGTCAGGTGGAAGATTTTGGAACATAGTTTCTGTCTGAGGTAGTTATTCATATTAACCAAATGTAGGATCACTAGAAATATCTGCTTACCCACATCTCATATTCTGCAAAAACTCTTTGAAGATGAAGTGAGAATCCTACAAATCAGTCTTTAGTTTTCCTCCGTATGATTTATGTTATTCTTAGAAATGAAACAAACCAACACAAACCCCAAAAGTCTTAGCACATAATGATGGATATACTGCTTGTAGACCTACAGTTAGGACTGAATTGAGATGTATGTTAAGGTTTAGACCAGAAGGATGGCTAGCACTCTTTTCTGATTCAAAGTTTCATTAATTTTTACAGCATAATGCAAGTCAAAGTATTTTGAACCTTAAATGAGGCTGCTAGTGTTGATTATTCTCTAGGAATATAAAAATTAAACAGTGAGAGAATTTTAGATAGGAAAGAAAATCATGAGAATGCTTACCAAATCCCTATCGTATTCAAATGTACCATTCGCATGAGTATGCAAAAGATGTCAATGTAAAATACAGACTGCAGCTTGAGATGAATCTAATTAGAAATATTTCATTTTCAGAAGAGCCTTCTGGGATCCAAATTTTTTATTAATTTTAATTCACTGTGAATCAAGGGAAAGTTCATCACAAATAATTTTCTGATCTGTGAATTACTTTCTGATCTGTGAATCACTTTCTGATCTGTGAATCATGAGGAATAAAAGTACAATCTTCTATGGAAATCAAGCAATGAAATTTACAATGTTAAAATCCATCTTAAAAGCTATTTAAGAAAAACTAAGTGTTGAGAATGAGGCTGTGCTTATACATGTAGAAACAAAGTAGAAATAATGTAACTCTAGCACACTTAAGTAGTTTTACAGAGGTAAAGTCAAATGTGACAACATTCAAGTCTTCATCCACTGTCTGACGTTTCTGACTGAAAGACAGGATTTCATATAAAATGCTAGCACTAGTGTAACTCTCCTGTTTAAAGACTCTACCAAACACAGCCATGGCACATTTTCAGTTTCTATTGATATTTTCAAGTGCATTTGGTGCTAGCAAATATTGTCAGTGTCATGACTCATGAATTTGTCATTCTCTGGGTAGCTGAAGTGTGGGTACAGCCCTCAGGGTTCCAACTGCCTCATTGTTTCCTCTTCCATTCAAAAATAATCTTGATGCCAGAAATATATACATGTGAGAATTAGCCAGAGAGAAAGAGAAAGCATAGGTGTGTATGTGCATGTGAAATACAGGGAAAGAGAAAAAGCACAGTGTAGAAAGAAAAGGAAAAGAGGTGTGATATGCAAGGGAGTGGGGCATGGTGGGTTTATTTATATCACATAATACATAAATATATATTAATAGAAGCATATCCAAATAGAATCTGAATATCTTCTATATGAATTGTGACACAGACTTGTTTTACTAAATTATTATTATTTTTTAATTTGACAAAAAACAAGGATGTATGTCTGAACCAGATTGGACTAAATTTTCTTCTGTGGCAATATGCTGATTTACAGTAAATGAGAATATCATCAACTACACTATCATTCTCATATCTCCATTCAAATGACAGTACTGATTTTCAAACCTTTTACTATCACACTTTCCACAGATGTGATTCCTACTTGGCTTTCTTCTGAGACCAAAAATTTGCATTTCAGAATTCAAGAATTGACTAAGACTATCTTAGAATGTCTGATTTTGATACAAACCCAATGATACTCTTCTACCAGAGAAATCAGAATTTTAATCTTGGACTGTCCAGCTTTAATGGAGAAAAAAAAAACCAAACAAAACAAAACCACAATATAAAGCGATCTCTCTTCCAGATGCAGGAAAAAATGGGAAATTATCCCTGACTGTGATTAACCAATTTTATTCGCTAATCCTGAAGTGATTAGGGTTACAGAATCTAGTAAAAAAAACTTGTCCCCAAACTTAAATGTTAAGAAGATTCTCTAATGACTTACTAAGTAATACGTAACTGATTAAGTAACATCTATCTGAATCTTCCCATCGCATATTAAGCAGGTCTAACCTTTGTAGACATGAAGAGGAACTCATGTATTTGAAGATTTATCTACTGTTTACTAGATTTTTTTCTTGAACAATTAAAATTCTTCCAGCATTTCTTCATAAGTCTAACCTGTAAGCCATTCATCACTCTTGCTTTTCTCCTCTGTGCTTTTCCAGGTTATCTGCTTGTTATAAAACCACATCCCAGTTGTAGAATAGGTCCTTCTGATTTGCAGTCTCAGTCTGTACTTAATATTATTTCCTTTGTCTCTTTAGAAATCCTTCTTAAGGAAACCTATCTTCCTGGCTGAAGTTTGCATTTTTAATCTATTGCTATTATTCTGCTCCACTTTTACATTAATTTGTAGAGAATTATTAACTTGATGCTTTTTGACAGTTTCAAACATATACCTACTTACACATGTTTCCTTCCCTTTACTCAGATGCATCTTTCACACAGCACAGCCTAAGTTCTCTTAGTGTTTATTAAAAAAAAAAAAAAACTTTCAGCATTGTCCTCAGTAATTTATTGGTAGGCTGTGCCTGTTTATAATGCTCACTCAGTAGGCATTTTCCTTTTACCAGGCCATGTCCTTCACGTATTAAGCATCTGAAATAAGGTGCATCAGTCTTATTTTCTCTTACTATGATACTACTTCATTCTATTCCGCTTTTTATATTTATTTGAAGGCTTTCAACAGGTCTGCTTCTCACTTCCTTCTGATCATCAGAGAAAACATAAATATTTTTGTCATACAGTAAAAAGCTTTCTTTTCTCCCTACCTGTCTTTCTGTATCTCTGATTTACGCCACCAAGTCTCTGAGAGGCCAATTAAGCTTCGTTTGTTGTCCTGGTTTCAGCTGGGTTAGAGTTACTTTTCTTCCTAGTAGCTGGCATAGTGCTGTGTTTTGGATTTAGTAGGAGAAGAATGCTGATAACACACTGATGTTTTAGTTGTTGCTAAGTAGTGCTTAGGCTAGTCAAGGACTTTCTTTTTCAACTTCCCATGCTCTGCCAGGTGCACAAGAAGTTGGGAGGGGGCACAGCCCAAGATAGTTGATCCCAATTGACCAAAGGGCTATTCCATACCATATGACGTCATGCTCAGTATATAAACCGAGGGGAGTTAGCTGGGGGGCAGCGATCGCTGCTCGGGGACTGGCTGGGTGTCGGTCAGCGGGTGGTGAGCGGTTGCATCACTTGTTTTCTTTTCCCTGGGTTTTGTTTGTCTCTCTCGTTCTCCTTTTCATTACAATTATTATTACTATTATTTTCATTATTATTATTATTACTATTATTATTATTATTATTATTTTATTTCAATTATTAAACTGTTCTTATCTCAACCCGTGGGTTTTCTTACTCTTGCCCTTCCGATTCTCTCCCCCATCCCACCGGGGAGGGGGAGGGGGAGCGAGCGGCTGCATGGTGCTTAGTTGCCGACTGGGGCTAAACCACGACATTTGTGCACTAAGACTTCTAGTCATTATTGTGTGCTCTTGATACACTTTGAGCTAGTATATAGGTATCTAATATATCTGGCAAATTCCCACATTATTCTTTTTTCTATGAGCTATCTAATAATGTAAAAAATATTATTATCTTAAAATAAGAAAGAATTTGTGGTTGCTTACCCAGCAACCGCTTGTCTGATGAAGCTAAAATTCCTTGCATATGGCTCTATCTTTTGGTCTTTGCATCATTGTATTGTGGCTTTTCATCATAAATCAGTTTATTTGGTACAGCAATCCCTTACATACCAGTCTCCTTGAAACAGATCACATCCAAAAATGGTATTTTGTTAGGACAGCAAAATGTATGCATGGTTAAGCATGCATGCATTCCTATGTATATAACTTACAGAGATATTACTTAATAGCTTACAGAAATATTACTTGTGCAAAGGATATTTCTTAATTACTTTTCACTCACCCTGTTCCTGTAAGAAGCACTTACCTATTAAAGCAGGAATAGTCTCTAGTCAGCCCTAAAGATACATATGACATTCATAAATTTGGTTTGATATATTTGAATATCCCAAGTATCATAACTATGTGTCATATCTCAATATGTCTTTTGAACATTCTGTGTTTGAAAGTATCACATTTGTCTGAACTTTTGTTCATTTTTTACCTTAAAAGTTACAATATATATCTTGTATTTATCATCTTTCATCTACACATTCTGTTCTACCAGTTTGTGTAGACTCTGTGCAACTCTGTTTCTGCAGTAAATGAACTCTGGAAAAAAAATGGTTTTGTTTTTATTAGGACAGGGTGAGTGCTGAAAAGCATTTTCTACAAATACTTACTCAATTTTGCATAGAAGTTTTATTTGACTGTACTTCTGTTTGTTCCCCACAAGTATTCCTGGAAAAAAGCTTGCCAGCTATGAAGTAATCAATCATAAAAAGCAAACATTAACTGAGTATGGGATTCAAAGTTTTTGTAAAACAGTAAGAGCGCAGAGGTATAGTGATGAGATATTGCAGACAACTGAGAACAATTGGCATTCCCTCTGCCATGGCCTTGAGGGCACTGACAGGCCTGACTGCCCCTGCCAGCCCCCTCAGGGTCTCCCCGAACCTGCCCACGGCCCAGAACCCCATGTCAGCCACCCAGGGCCATTAGCCTCTGCCCCAGCAACACCACAGCAGGGCCGTTCTCCAGCTCCCCACAGCCCTGCCCTGCCTGGCCATGGGCCTTGCTGAGCCAGGCCTTCAGCCCGTCCTGGCCTCGTCCCGTCCCCATCCCCAGCGAGTGCCCAATGCCCAGGGCTGGGGCTGCCCTCGGTGCCCCCAGCTGTCCTGCTCCTGGCTGGGGCAGTGGGACAGGCCTGGGCTGCCAGGCCCTGCCCTGCTGCCTCATGGGGATCCCTGTGGAGGCCCACAGGGAGCCCTGGCACCCTCCCCTTAGCTGCTGTGCAAGCCATCTGGACTGGGGCTATGCAGAGCAGCCATTTTGTGGCTTCCCATCACAGAGGCACAGCTGCAACGTGACAAGGATGCTTTGAACTTCAGGAAACCTTCCCTTGTTTGTGTTACTACTGGCGTCACCGTGCTGACACTTTTCTCTGTGCACATACACTGTTCGTTAGTGTGATGAACAGAGCAATCTCTTTTCCTAAGGCTAAAGAAAAAATGTGTCTATGGGAAGGAAATTGTTTCAGTCCTCAGGCTCCAAGCATGTTGACTGTGAAGAAAATCTTTTTTTTCATGGGTTTTCTAAAGCACAATAAGGAGACCCGTGCGAAGGGTCTGCTGTCTGGATGAGAGGTTGATGCAGACATATTTCTGGACGGGCACAAAAGTACTTCAAGACTACTTCAATTCTTCAGTACAGTCCTGAAGAGCAGTCTGGTCTGTGGCATTTTAATGCGGCTGTTCCTGTAATTCCAAACACAAGCTGTGAACAGCATCTCTAATGTTAGCTTCTACAAAGGTAATAAAGGAGACCATGAAGAGTTTCTGAGCATCACAGCTAACTTCTGAAGCAGGTCCCTAGTTTCACTGGCTTTAGCACTGTTACAGGTGGTGCTATTTTTGCATGAACAGACTGATCTAAAGCAATTTATGTTTCATTAGCCTTTTGAAAGCTTCCTTTCATGTTAGATATGAGAGTGAATTATGTTTTCCACCTATCTTTCAAAAAACATAATGAAGACCACGTAAACAAAAACTGGAAGGGATGAAAGGAGGGGATGAAAACTCCTGTTTGAGTTTTCTTTCATTTCTCCTGAAAACTTACAGCGGCAGGGCTTTTTTCTTTTGTCTCTGACTCACTTTTTAAGGAGGAGAAGTAGAGGCTGGACAGAAAACAAATGCTAAAGAGGAGCTGCATTGACTGCTTTCTTCTAACACAGACCAGTTTGGAGGCAAGAGTCAGGAGCACATGCAGACACCCCTAACATGCTCCTTTGCCTTTCCAAGAACTCAGGAGGGGGTGTAGCTGGAGAGCTGTGCAGGTCCCAATACAAAGAGCAATTTGCATGTCCAAAGGCAGATTTAGACAGAAGGCAACAGATTTTCAAGCCCACTTGTCATATAAATAATCTCTTTTTTTGTTGTTGGAAGAAAAATACCATTTTATAAAAAGGCTAAATTTGGGCTGGCAAATGATCACATCAGCCCATATTAGAGGAATGGATATATTTTTTCAGGAGGAGCAATCAACCTATATTGTAGTTTAAAGATAAGCAATTAAGCAGTGACATAAGTTTTTTTTTTTCTGTCATAATTTAATAGTAACCAGGGTTTTCCTGCTCTCTCAAGTCCTATTAGACACAACATATGCTATTAGACATTCAATTCCACTTAACAATCACAATGGCTCAAGGAAAATCTGTACGTTCCCTATTCTTTCCTTGCACGTGGTAGCCAATTGGTAACCAAACACTCCCAGCCCATGGTTCTTACTCTCACATGTGCATCCTGTTCCACTTGTGCATTCCTGCAACTTCTGATTCATCATCTTTCTTTTGCAAACCAACAACCTTTCCTTGGGATTTAACCCTTTACCCACTAGCATTTCACTGACCCCTGTCACCCTTATATTATTCTCTTTCCTTACAATAAACCTTCACTGTGATAGAATAAATACGTTTCCTTAATGAAGCAGTTACAACATTGGCGCAGGTTATATTTGGAAATTCTGTATACTCTGTGGAGGAAGTGCTACATTTTTCAGAATTTTAGATGAAATTACTTGTTTCCCAGAAGTAGATTAGGCTCATACTTGTCTTGTGATTGTTTCCAAGCCTTCCTGTATTCCAACTGTCAGGTCCCAGAGTCCATTCTCCTTTTAGGAGTTCAGCTGGAGAAGTTAAGGAGTTCAGCTGGCTGAGTCCAAGGTTGGCTCCTTTGGTGATAAGAGCTCTTGTGAAGAAAGCTAGAAGTGCAGGTCTGCCCCTCCTTTCCCTTGGGAACTGCTTGTAAACTGAGAATTTAGCACTGCTCCAACCTGTGTTACATCACAGCTCTGTAGCAGCTGCGTCTGTGACTGGTCTTGTACCTCTACAAGCCTGAACTGGACTCGCTGGTTTGGCTTTCTGGCTTGGCCTTGGACCTGCCTCTCCGCTACAGACTTGCTGATCAGTCTCTGCACTCGATCTTGACCCAGGCTTGCTGTTATACGTCCTGCCTCTTTGTCAGTGAGGTCACTGCTCCCACCTGCACTATTGTCGCACTCAGCTCACGGCTCACCTTCCCTTGCAGAGCAGAGCTATACTTCCTACCTTCCAAAGCAGAACTAGGATGAGGATTTTTTCCTGTGACTTCTACACATATTTACATGTATTTTTGAAGGTAACGTT
The DNA here is from genome assembly GCA_013401315.1 of Balaeniceps rex. Taxonomy (NCBI): domain Eukaryota; kingdom Metazoa; phylum Chordata; class Aves; order Pelecaniformes; family Balaenicipitidae; genus Balaeniceps; species Balaeniceps rex. Next base: position 21,692 of record VYZW01021786.1, read on the forward strand.
ACCAGTTTATGAACCAAAATGTCCACTACCTTCAGTTCTTTTCTGCAAAACAGCAATTTAATTAAGAGGGAATAGATCCATTAGAACTTAGTGAAAACAATCCCTCCATTGTAGGTACCTTTAGTTTCACAAATGAAGACATTATTATTATAAGAATCTCAGTCTGGTGATGTCCACATAAGTAATTAATGGCAGCTTAGCAGTTTAAAAAGGAACAGGTGTAAGTCAGTGAAAAAAAAAAAAAAGAATTTTTCTTTCATATCAGACAGATAAGCAGCATGGCTAAAGAAAAAATAGGATTTTTAAGTCCAAGGAGCTTTTTTACTATTTTTTCGGTGTCCAGTTCCCCTATACCTAAAGGTCTTTGGCCTACAATAGGAAGGAATCATATCAAATGCCTTCCTGAAGTTCAAAAAGATTAGATTTACATCATTTCACTTGTCTAGAGAATCAGTTATCTCCTCACGTTATCTTGTCTGAGAAAGCACCTTATCAGATACTAGTCCTCCAGAGCACAGTTTGGCTCTTCATGAGTTGTTAAAAAGACAGCAATGTTCTTGCACTTCACCCAGTCATGTTTAAGAAATCTTAGCCACTTTCATTATTTCTGGGAGACACTATAAAAAAAGCAAAGATTCAGGTGGAATGAAGAGAGCTAATGTAGAATGAAGAGAGAGAATGTAGAGGCTTCAAAGCCGGAAGACTTACAATCTTTGCAAAGTCAATGCCATTATTATATTGTAGGGTTACACCATTAAATGGCATCTTCTAGTCCAGATGTACTTCATCTTTAGCTATCATGAAAGCAAATTTTAGTGTTGATTTTGGATTTATTACTACTTAGGAGTGACTTATGTGTTTGGAAAGCATTTATGTCTTATACCTTACAAATCAGTGATGCTTGAGAAACACAAACTGTTTCTTTAACTTTTTCCACATGTACTTCAAAAATCTTGCAATGCTGAATAAATTTTCTGAAAAACACAAGGTTGGAATTGTTCCAGTGGCTCTAAGGACTGCATGGGAGAAAACACTTCTCTCACCATTGCTGATTCTGGCCTAAATAGTCCAAAATCAAAGTGTCAAACCTATCTGCCCCATCTCTAGAGTTTCTCAATGTCAGTTATGGATTTAGATTGCTCTCCATCATTCTGCTTAGTACTTACTAGAATCTCTCCTGCACCTTCACATTAACTTTATTGATTTGTGGAGTTTTTAGAAAAAGTGGTTCATAACTGCTCCAGAGAAACTGTGTTTGAGTTAATGCAGAATAATCAATTATATATCTTGAAAGAAGATACCTAAACAGAGGTGGACAATCATCTAGGTATCTGAATGGTGTTCCGAGACCAGGAGAGTTGCGAACTCTCATGAATGAGAGTTCCGGTTATGGCTCCTGGTTAAGCAGCAAATTTCATATCTGATCTTGCACAAAACAGAGTTTCTCACCTGCAAGGTGCAGGCAACAATATTTCTTCAGCTCACAGAGGCAGGGAGTTTAGATATGTTAAAGCACTCATTATATTTGTAAGGGTATTATAAGCAAGAGAGATATTAGCACCTTGCGCCTTGTAAATATTTCATATGTAGGAACATCTTCGACTGAACTGAGCAATAAAGCTCGTTATTACAATCACACCAGATATGTCCACTTAATTTTTTTTTTGCTTGTCTTTGTTTTTTACAATGCCTACTTTACCCAGAGTTATTTATGTGAGGGGACTGAGAACAGAGGGCAATGGTATCTATACAGATGTGTAAAATAATAAATTAGTTATAGTTGAAACCACCTATGGATAAATGAAATTATTGACCAGCAGTGGTTGCCTGACCTGTATCCATCAAAATGTCAAACCATGTATATAGGTAGACAGCAGGGATGCACTCTAGAAAGAATAAGGAATGCATAAATCTCTGACGCTGCTCCATGCTGCTTCAGATAATTGTGACATAGTATGCCTTACAATACTGTACATGTCACCAAAAATTGATTAAAAGCAGCACTAGCTTATTGCTTATTTGTTTTTAAATTAGATATCCTATTAGCTCCTAAATAACCTATACTCAGATTCTATTGAAAATAGGAGTAAATCAGTGTTTTATGACATGCTTTCTGCTGTGAAATCTTATCATTGAACAGTTCTGTAGAATTTAAACACAAATAGTACCTAATAAAAAAATTTTAGCAAACCTAAAAAATTAAGGTAAAAGTGACAGCCGTATTCCAAAATTGTAAAGAATGGTTCAAAAATTCAATTTAAATGGTCCTTTCTTTTTCTCTAAATGCATTCTATAAATTATTCTTGTAATACTCTATTAACATTTGTAATGTTATTATATTGGAATATATTATATTCCTTAGGGCTTTTCCCTACATGAGTGTTATTAACAGGAAATATAAATATCTCTAGGTCATCAAGGTTAGCTTTCTACCTTCACCAAAAAGAATATTGAAAACACACTACATAGCCCACATTTAACTATTTCCTTGTTGTCTTTTTGGTAACTCAAATTACAATTGCCAGAGATTATATGAAGTCCATCTTTTTCCCAGCCGTTCCTTATCTCTGCAATATTAATAGCAGAATTTGTTTCCATCTGCTCTATAAATAGCAAACATTCACAAAGCTCTTTCATCTACAGTTTTAGCATATAGAATCTTAATTTATGCATTTTCAAGGCTGTTGCTAAAGTTCCAGTGCCTTACTTTCAGAGACCATGGAAGTCAACAGAAAATTTTCCATTTACTTCAGTGAAGCAGGGCTCAAAGTCCTTATCTTGTTAAGTGCCATCCCTGCCATGTACTAGAATAACTTTATGTAAAAAGGAAGGGACTTTTAATATTTATGAGGTTCTTCATTTGGTTAAGTCTGGGAAAAGGGAGTTAAGCTATAGGAGATCCATGGGAATTTTTGAGATGCAGAAAGGAGTATGATTACAATTTTAATTCTGCTTACTTTTAAAGCATGTCCACCTTCTTGAATTTAGAAATCTGACTTCATTGGATTAACCTCCCTTTAAGATGAATTTTTAAAAATTTCCAATTCTAAAAGCCTTGTGCATAACACATTGATTTAATTTTCTGCTTTTATATTTTAATTTGATTTTCTGATTTTACATATTATATTTTCTCCTTTTATATTTTAGTCTGATATTCTTATATTGTAAATAGAAGACAATGGACAGATGGATGGACAGACACCGAAGAAATAAATTTAATATTAGCTCAACCTGGTCTTTCATAGATATTTAAAAACAAAACCCCATTAAAATAAATATTAAACATTGATCAGTAGAGGTACCATACACTAGGCAAATTATATTACTAACTTTACTTCCCAGTGCCCTTGCCAGATTTTAAAACCATGTTCCTTTAATATCAGTAATTAGGGACTGAAATTAATTATATTATATTAAATAAATTGTGACAATAGGACATTGTTTGATGACTACAGCCTGTTAGGGACGGATGGGATCTACCTGTCTAGAAGAGGCAAGGGAGTCTTTGGCAGCTGGGCTGGTAGCCCAGGCTGTCCAACTTGGTGAGGTGGGCTTTAAACTGAAGGACTCCAGGGGCGGGGTCTAAAGTGGCAATGCTCACGCCATTGCAAACAACTGGGGAATAAGCCAGGCCAACCAGAGGAGTGATAAATGTTCCTTAGCTGCCTCCCAAGATGAGAACCAGAAGACTAACCACTTCAACTGTATATACATGAACGCACGCAGCCTGGGGAACAAACAGGAGGAACTGGAGCTCTGTGCCCAGTCAGAAAGTTATGTTATCATAGGAATAACTGAAACATGGTGGAACAACTCTCATGACCAGAGGATCACAATGGATGTCTGTTTTGTAAAGACAGACAAGGAAGAAGAGGAAGAAGAGTCATGCTCTATGTTAATGAGAACCTTGAATGTATAGAAGTCAACTTCGGCAATTCTGGAAGCCTGAACTCCAAATCAAGAGGATAAGGCCAATGAAGCAATATTTGGGTCACTTAAGCAAGCTTCAGACAACAGAACCTGGTTCTTATGGGTGAATTCAACTACCCAGACATTTGTTGGAAGAACAGTACAGCAGTCACATGTCATCCATCAAGTTCCTAGAATGTGTAGAGGACTGCTTCCTCATACAAATGTTAGATGTGCCAACCAGGAATGAGGCACTGCTGAAGAGAATAACGCTGTGGGAAGAAGAACCCAAACGCTTTTCTAGTAGCTGAAAGGAATGGATGAACCTAAGAATGTAGGGAAGGAGGAACAGGGGCAATAGTAGCTGTTGCTTAGTTATGTGTTTGAGTCAGAAACAGGGAAGAGGACAGATATCCATAGGAAGAACTTGAGCAGAAATAAGATGACGAGGAAACAAGGTGTATGTTAGGAGTTAGGACTAAAGCATCAACAAAGAGTGATAGCAAATGTGTTAAACTGAATTTTTTTAATGTATTGTTTGAGCTCATTGTTAACAAAACAGTAAAAATAAAAAGGAGGCGCNGTCACATGTCATCCATCAAGTTCCTAGAATGTGTAGAGGACTGCTTCCTCATACAAATGTTAGATGTGCCAACCAGGAATGAGGCACTGCTGAAGAGAATAACGCTGTGGGAAGAAGAACCCAAACGCTTTTCTAGTAGCTGAAAGGAATGGATGAACCTAAGAATGTAGGGAAGGAGGAACAGGGGCAATAGTAGCTGTTGCTTAGTTATGTGTTTGAGTCAGAAACAGGGAAGAGGACAGATATCCATAGGAAGAACTTGAGCAGAAATAAGATGACGAGGAAACAAGGTGTATGTTAGGAGTTAGGACTAAAGCATCAACAAAGAGTGATAGCAAATGTGTTAAACTGAATTTTTTTAATGTATTGTTTGAGCTCATTGTTAACAAAACAGTAAAAATAAAAAGGAGGCGCTGTTCTTTCTAATTTAGTATAAAATCTACATGAATATGTACAAAGCCCTGACTTCTCCAAGGACCACACAGATTACTGTTCAGTTTGTGCCTTAAGAGTCTGCTTATCTATCTTCTACCCTTCAGCTGCTGTTCTCTTGAGATTTCCTAGTCTCCATTTCCCATCTGTAACCAGTCTTCAATTTATAAACCAGATTACTAAATGTGGAGTAGTTACAGGTAAATCTCATGCTTTGTAGTACCTGCACCGCCTCTTTAAGTTTGGAAATAAACTCTATTGCCCATGCTCTGAAAGGACCCTCTGCTTGAATTAACCACCTTGTAATCTGTTGGAAAAACACAACTATAATAATCAGGCAAACAAATAGACCATATAATATTAATAAACTATTACAGGCATCTCCCACATTCTTCACACTTGACTGTCTAAACAAATCAATACAGAGGGAGAGATCTAGTTAAGGCTGGGATGAAAATCTAGTGCTTTATCTTTAGAGCAAGTCAAAACATAACAACTCAACTTTATTATGTATAGTGTGGTTCATACAAATTGCATCTCACAGGCTTTATGGAGGTAGATAATACTCTTCCAGAGTAAGATAATAATAGTAATAATGGAAGGAGAGAAATTATGTCCACAGTCACATCTCTCTCTGAGTGGTGTAAATTGAAACTAACACTACTGAAATCAATACACTTTACACTGATACAGCATTACTCAGAGATTAGAATCAGGCCCTGGTTAGGTAGCAAAGAAACTATGTATTTTCAGTTGAGAATTGCAATGGATTGGTAAGACAATGAGGCAGAGAGACACGGGAAGGCAGTTTTCAGATAGTATGAAATTTAAGTGAAGAAAGAAAGCATAAAGAAGCTGCAAAGCAATATGGATGAAGTCTGTCAGTGTTTTTAAATTCAAGAGGAACAAATTGAAACTCTACATAAAGTAATTGTTGGAAGGATATATGTGATGTTCTCACCATCATGCTGTGGAATTCAATGTGAATTTTTCATCAGCTTCGGAATTTCACTCTCTGTATGACAAACCAGGGACCTGTTGGTGGGGTACGGAGAGTGCTCAAGGCAACAAAAAAGAAATAGACAGAAAGTGAGAAAGGTTAAAGAAGGATTTTATCTGAGATATATTGGATTACTTATAGCCAAGAAAAAATTAAGGAGGCAGAAGATATATTTCTTCAGTGCATAAGAGCAACAGTAAACTTCTCAATTCTGTGGGTTTTCTTTACTAAATAAATCAACAAAAACCAAAAAGTAATATTTTTAGTCGTCTTTGAAAGAGTGATTTTAGAAGGTTGGATGTTGAAGTAGCACTACCTTCTCCTACCAGCTGGCAGACTTCTTGCTAACACCCACATATTCCTTTATGCAGCCCTTTATTCTGATGTGGCCACCAGAATGTATCTATCATGCCTGATTCTGCTTCACCACGTCATATTTAGACATTCAAATACACAACACACACAACAAATATATTCTGTAGTTACCTACAGAATAATATGAACATTTGTAAGTGTGTTCTCTTTTTGGAGATATGACACGTAAAATATGTCTGTCTGACAAGTCTAAGAAGCAGCCCCTTAAAATGAGAGAGAAATTTCCAAACTTGTGTATATTTAAGGATAATTCTTTTTTTGCAATGCTAATTTCTCCTCTCTTTGGGCAGTGGTTGTTTTTTAAATTCAGGTCAGCTGATCATTCCTACGGCCATTGGCCGAGGAAAAACTCCATTATCAAATGACAATGAAGTTTTTCATCATTTATTTCCAGAAGTTCATGCTGCTTTTGCCAACCTTTTATTCTTGCGAGCTTAAAAGTACTCTTTTCCTTGTTCAAGGTGGAAAAGACATTCTAAAAGAGTCTTAAAAGTTAACAACTACCCATCATGCTTTTTTGCACAGTATCTGCCATTCTAACAGTGTGATGAGCCTGTCTCTGATGAGCTTATGATTCTAAAAAGTCTCTGCAGCATTCCTTTAAGAAAGAATGCATTTGGGAGATCAATACTTTTGCCTGTTGGCCTTGTTGAACAGAAACCAATGCATGTACAAAATCAGCTCAGCAGATATGATTGTGAAGACTACCAGGCCACTACACAGACAGAGGAATGCCTAATTGGGCCAGCTATCTGTATAGCTGTAAGGTGTGCCATTAAGCACTGCGCTTCACTTTGCTCACATAGGGGTTGTGATACCTCAGGCTGTGCAGTGGTAATCTGCGTTGTGTTTTAGCTAATTTATGTTGCTCTGCGAAATTAGGGGTACTTTAGCTATTAGATCTTTTATTCCTTGTCCACAACAGGGCATTAATCAAGTGAAGATGGCAGCTATGCCCTGCTCAGAGAATTCTCCTGGCAGCCCCCAGGCACCCTGCACAGAAAGCATTAATGTATGACAAACCTTTTCCAACGTTTGGCACCTCGATGTTGCTGCTTGGCCTGTTTTCTTATGTGGATGGTATTGTCAGTTTTCCTGATGGAGTTGGAGATGCTATTTAATTTCGCTGCATAAGGGAGAGAGAAATCCATTAGCGCTCGTAGCCTGTCAGTGAAGATTGTGTCACTAGCTAGCATAAACTGCAAATGTGCCAGATTGCTCAGCAGAAACTAAAGTGGCAGGAGACTGAAGGTAATTGGGTCACATGAAATTTATCCTCTTTATTCCTCACAGAAAGCTGCTTCCCTTTAGGAAAACTCACAAAATGCACACACTTCTCCAGAGCAATCATTGAAAGCATAGAAAAAGGTTATGCTGAAATGGAGCAAAATACAATTCTTGGGCTAGACTCTCAAAGGGAACTTATGCATCAAACTACCTTTTTAAAAGCCAAAATGCTCAACACATCAAAACCTCAAAAGGGTTCCCTCTGCACCTGCATTTCTGCTGAACTTTGTAACACCTAAGAGGTGCATTACATCAAGTCCTAGCAGAATTTGCAAAGCAGGTATTTCCCTGCTAGAGCTAAGCTAGTAGACATACTGAGAGAACACCTGACGATGGGTGAAGTACAGTTTGTTTTGCTCATGTGAGATCAAAATTCTAGCTTCTCCATATATGATATGAAGGAAGGATTTCAGCTGGGCTCTTCCATTTTTTCAAGAAAGTTCTTGAATAATTGAGCAGCTGGAATCCTGGGATAGGTGTCTTTCTCTGTTTCTTCCCCAGTGAAACAATTCTGCTTTGCACAAATTTTTTAGGCAGTGGTAGAAAAGAAAGACCAACTGCATAGCTTGGCAGTAAAGGCATTCATGTTGGAGAGTCAGGCTCAAACCCTTTCTTTGGTGATCATTCAGTCAGTTACAGAAAGCAAAGAAGCTTCAGTAGGACCAACTGACAGAGACCTGCCTGAGAGTATTTTAATAGTCCTGCTGTGCAAACTTTTTCCTGAGTGATGGGAAAGTACAAATCTGTACTGCAGACCTGCAAAGAAGAAACAGATCAGTTTCCTGTGTTCCAAATAACTGCACTGGGCACTGAAATGCTTGGTAAAAGGCTGCCAGGACCCTTTGATATTCTGAGAAAGAAATGACCTCACATAGGTTGCTAATTCTGATGATGTTCCTCACTGTGAATCCTAAATGTGAGAGGCATTTCTCTACCCCCTGCTCGGTGATCATTCCCTTTGGGGATGATCCCACAGTACTTCTTACAATTTCCTCAGCATTTCTCAGAGCACATGCTTCTATCTGCTCTACGTGTTGTCAGTCAATGCCTAACCATGTTTGTGCATGTACAGAAAGCACAGACCATTGTCCTGGTTTTGGCTGGGTTAGAGTTAATTTTCTTCCTGGTAGCTGGCATAGTGCTGTGTTTTGGATTTAGTAGGAGAAGAATGCTGATAACACACTGATGTTTTAGTTGTTGCTAAGTAGTGCTTACACTAGTCAAGGACTTTCTTTTTCAGCTTCCCATGCTCTGCCAGGTGCACAAGAAACTGGGAGGGGGCACAGCCCAAGATAGTTGATCCAAACTGACCAAAGGGCTATTCCATACCATATGACGTCATGCTCAGTATATAAACCGAGGGGAGTTAGCCGGGGGGCAGCGATCGCTGCTCGGGGACTGGCTGGTGAGCGGGTGGTGAGCGGTTGCATCACTTCTTTTCTTTTCCCTGGGTTTTGTTTGTCTCTCTTGTTCTCCTTTTCATTGCAATTATTATTATTATTAATAATAATAATAATAATAATAATTTTATTTCAATTATTAAACTGTTCTTATCTCAACCCATGAGTTTTCTTACTCTTGCCCTTCTGATTCTCTTCCCCATCCCACTGAGGGGGAGGGGGAGCGAGCGGCTGTGTGGTGCTCGGTTGCCGACTGGGGCTAAACCACAACCATACAGTCAGACCAATGACTATGTGCAATTTAACTCTTTCCACGATATCCAACACCAGTTTAGCACCTCTGGATTGCAGCCATTCTGAGCTGTTGTTGAGTTTGAAAGCCATACAAGACTTTCTAAATACAAAGAGCCTAACCTGGGGCTGGGAATTCCACTATCCATTAGGAAATATAAAAGTTTGTCATTGTAGTGCTGAACATTTGTTCTTGTAATTGTTCTTGTAAATTGAAGTCTTAATAGCCCATAAGAAAATTCTTGGCATTGCAAGACATACTCCACTGGGTTCTTTCATAAATTATACCTCTTTTTGCATGAGGATAGTTTAGATTCCAGAAAATTGAATTAAAACTGGGGTTCTCATACTGTTGTTATCCCACAGTGAGCATTTCAGTAAGATTGCTCATTGCTAAAGATGAATCTGACCCTTTACAGTAGGATATAGTATTTCATTATTTGATTACTGCAGCTCTTATACTTCTCTACCAGCCCAGTAATGAAAATGTGAATATATTCATTCATTTAGTACAATTTTACATGTGTAAAGTGACATTAGGATGATAAAATGTTACTAGGTATTTTGTCTAAATCTGAGTAAGGACTTAGAAAGTATTGGTGGCAGCAACTTACAGGTGGTAAATCAGAATGCCTTTAAAGTGTACTAAACTCGCTGCAGCTTGCATTGCCCCAAAGCTCTTCTTTTTTTCTGATGTTAATACATTATCTTCAGTGTTTTAGCTAACACTTGCCAAATCGTAGTCTTGCCAAGCTTAATGCTAATCATAGCTTAGTTTACCTGCCTGTCCATATGCACGTACACACTTTCTCCCCCAGTTTTTCTCCCTCTTGGAGACACACAGGAAAATAAATACACACACACATAAGCTTTACACATGGAATTTTACTACCAGCGGAGAGAAGTATAATTCTGTACTAATGGCAAGCAGCCAATGCAAGTCACTGTCTACATGATGCATCTTACTGAAAACTCTGGCATGCTGTATATCCCTCCTAATAGATCAGCTCTGATTTCTCCTGTCTGAGACAGTGGTCAGGGCCAGCCTCTCCTCAGCAAACATTCCACAGAGTTCCTTTGTTCTGCTGGAGAAGCCCCAATGTGATGGTCCAAAACTGCTTAACAGAAGGTGTTTCAATTTACACTATCAATACACAGATTAATGCACAAAAGAGTCCCTTTCAATGTTTTCTTTTGCTCACATTTCTATTTCAGCTGCTCATTTTCATACTATTTAAACAAGTTCTCTACCATCTCCTAAATTTGAGTCCTAGTTTTACTGAGGTTAATCTCTTCAGTCTTCTCTGAGAGTTCAGAAATGTTCTTTTCAGTCACAACAAAGTTTCCTTTTTCCAACAAAAACAAAACTAGCCTCTTCCCCCTCTTTCTGGATACAATTTTTAATTATCTACTTGCTCCTAATCCTGAAAGTAGGATTAGTAGTCCTTTTTTGTTGTGGGCTGACCGATGATTCGTACATTAGAAAATGAAAGAGATCCAAACTCTGGTAAATATGATAGCCATCTCAAGCTAAATCTAATGAAGTATGTGGATGCTAAAGCACAGCCTCAGTGCTGCTTTAAATACCTAAGTCCAAATTTAAGACTTCCCAAATCTTTTCATCTGATGCAAACTCTGGAGACACCTAAGTTTTGCCTGTAGATAAGCCAAGTGTTTATTTGTGGCATGCTCACTTGAATTTTCACAGTGCTTCACAGCATGGTGACTGTTTCAAATTATTTCCCTTGGTATCAACAAACTAGGGGCTTTTCTATTGCCTCAGAGATAGCTCAGTGTGGTAAGCATTCTCACACCAATCCATCTGAGCCCTGCACAAACGATCTGTATAATCTACCCAGTTTAGTTATGGCATTTACTAATTTAGTGGCTAAAGCAGCCACCCTGAGATTAGTGACATCTTCAAGCAAAGAAAGGAATTGTACTTCCTCTCTCTTACACTCAGCAAATAGAATAGAGGAGAAGCAGCTGTTCTAATCATTAGTATATTATATAAACTGGCAACAGAAACATTAGTGCTCTAAAGGAGGCTGCAGCAGCCATAGCACGTTTATTGGAAGCCTTAATCTGGAGATATGAGTTATGTGTTCTCACTGTTTTGTCTTTTCAGTGTCAAGCTCTATACTGTCCTTGCTAAGAAAGTTTTCCTCTACTAGACTTCTTAGTTTCATCTGCTCAACTAACAATAATCTGCATCTTCCCACCTCTTCTGCCATCCACACCTTCATTATTCTGGCAGCCTTTTGCTTTTCTGACTAGAACTGACTACCCATTTCTTTCCATGTCATTGATTGTCTCATTATTTAAAACATCATAACAAATAATCATCTAAACTGGGACTTAGACCTTTGAAGTTATTTTAAGACCAAGACAATGCTTCCATCCATCTGGACTGTCTATCTCCTATAGATGTCTCTATTCAACTGGTGCCCTTTTATTTAATTTGGTTTGTTCAATTGCTCATCCATGTACAAAAATGTTTATTCTGAATAGATGAGTGGAAGTCTGTAGACAGTAATACTGTCTAGCTGAATAGTCATCCAAATTCTCCTTAAATCCTGTGAAGAAACCCCATATGATATAAAAGGCTGGGCCTACATGAAACTTCATCTGATGATGTTATGATGATGACATATATTTTTTGCATAAAGTTTAGGAGTTAGAAACACCAGGAAGTTAAAGACACAGGTTCTAGACATAACTATGTCTGAGAGAAACCTCTAGGGCTAGGGTATTAACCATTATCAGATCAAGACAACATGATGAACCCTTTAAAAAAAAATGCAGCCACTGTACAGTCAGTAATTCAAGAGTCATGAGACCACACAGAAGAAAGGAAGACTTGGTTCTACACCAGGAATTAGGACATTACCTGGGAATGGTGTGTATGTGTGGGATTTGTATCTCCACTTCCTACATGGTTCATGCATTTTTTTCTGTTAAACCATCACTGGATAAAAGAAAAACACTCTTGAAAGGGGGTGTGAAATATTCCCTAGAAGAACCAACATGAAGAAAGCAAAAGATATAACAAACATGTTGTATAAGAGAATTAGGAGAGCATAATACGGTTGTCTAGATACAGATCACTGTTGCATGGTTGGAATTCCTATGTTAAGAAAGGAAGGAACCTGATTTCATTCTGCTTACACAGTATAATGGGATAAATTAAAAAAGGATGAACAGAAATAAGAGTCCTGGCATATTGTGTGTGTTAGGAACAAGCTCTAATATGATATTCTCTGTCAGCCAAATTACAATACAGTCACATTATTTTCTTTCTATTAGGGAGAGGGGGTCTGGAATGAAAGTGTTGGGGAGAGCAGGTGATAATGCAGGAGACTCTTAACCTTGAAACTTTTCTGAATAATTTGCTTTTCACTCTTGGCTGCTCAACATTAGTGCAGTACAATTATGAAGATGTAAACTTCTACCAGCCTGTCACAATGAGTTAAACTTGAGTGCCCGATTTCCTGAGCAACCATGGAGAGAGAATGAGCCTTTTCATCAGGAATTCAACTGTGTCAGTTTAGGGAGAGGTGAGGATGGGAGGAGTTGATCCATCAAGCTCAGACATGACCCTAACCAACCTTATTTTTTCTACTTTCTCAGGCAGTAGAAGCAGATCATAAATGGACCTGTCAAGTCCACAGTCAGACCACCTCCACTAAGAGAGAACCTAGAAGACACTTCAACCTGTACCTAAATTCTCTTGAAATACTTTTTTTTTTTCCAGTGTAAATGCTGCAGTTTGCTTGTTTTAAGTGGCTATCAATCACACAAAGAAGCTAACTGGCTGAGGAATGGAGCATTTAAGTATTTTGTTTTCACACCATTAGCAAATTTGAGTTGAGGTATACTGCAAGTTTGATGGACCACTAAGCTGTGTGCATTCAGGGTCTTTCATTATCATATTAACATTGCTTCTCCTTTTTCCCTGAGACAAGACTTAACGATTTTTAACTGAGAGAACAGGTGCTACTGATTAGTAAATTCAGTCTGGACTTTTAGTGATATTTCCATATTATTATCATTTAAGAATCCATGCAGTGAGTACTTTGCCAAGTATATTGGAATGCTTAGAACCAGTACTAGAGAACTAGAGTCTAGTTCTTAATTAATCAGTAAGTATGTTATGTTTTCAAATACCTATGAGAAATAGGGCCTTTCTTACCACATTTTGGAAAAATCTAATTCTCATCTCATTTAATGGTGGTGTCATGTCAAGGTAACTTCACTGACCTCATTAAGGACTCATTAAATACAGTGTTATGAAAATGACACATTAGCAAAAATAGAAAACCTGCTGGGGGGATGATATAATTTTTTCATTACTGTTTTTCCAATGCTTTTCCCCTCCAGATTGTTTCAGCCTAACATACATGCTCTCCTTTCTCTCTCCATTTGTCTCTTTCTCTCTGTACATGCGTGTATGTATATTGTCAGCCTGTACATATATTATCAGCATATACAAATCCTGGCTAGCTATAGCTAAAATTACCATATTGCTTGAGCTATCCAACCCACAAAACAACAATACATCTTGTATAAACATGCCATTCAATTATGCAGTCATATGGTAAGCATCTTTGTAAAGTAAGCTGAAATCTTATGTTACATCTACTGTTACAGTTGCTCTGATATTTATCTTGACTTATAATGTAAAGCAACATTTTAAACTATAATGGTAAAAATTCAGCCATATTTTCTGAATAAAAGGGTACTTACTTCCTTAGTTTAATAATTTTCAAGATAATCAAACTGCTGTTTGGAGATATTTAAGAGGTGACAAAATGTTACATCAAAGCTTCTCAAAATAGCAAGTAATCATACTTAAGAATGACTGTGTTTCTCCATAAATTAACAGGAGTTGGGTTTATTGAAGGGAAGG